>PVIW01003598.1:0-79909 GCA_004026585.1 Noctilio leporinus | reverse complement strand
AGGCCACCATACATTGATGCTTCTCTCCCCTTCTTCCTCCCTCCTTGCCCTTCTCCACAAAAATAATGAATAAAATCTTAAAAAAAGAAAAAAGAAGAAGAAGACGACATCCCATTAGGATTATGAATGAAAGTATATTAGAACTTTGTAGGTTTTGGAGATTCTTGTAAAACTTCCTCATTTGACAAAGCTTTCTGAACATTTTTAAATGTATTAAACAAGCCTTATTAGTCTAAAAAGTCCTTTTTTAAAAAAAAAAAAAAGAAGAAAAGAAATCCTTGAGGTATTTCAAGGGCCCTTTGAAATAACATAAAGCCATAAGAAAAAATCCTTTAAATGTTAAGCCTTGGAAATTTTGTCAACTAAGGAAATAGATCATGAAATGATATTTGATCATTTAAAGTGATAATAAAAGGTGTGGCATTGAACATATGCTGACAAAACTGCAGTTCTTAGCGTTGAGAGACATGAACTTTTTAAAAGTTTTTTAAGTATTTAAGTAATACATCATGACACAGTTATTTTACCAAGCAGAACTTAGAACTTGGCTGTTAGGCAAATTAGGTAAAACCTTTTTACAGCCTTTCTATAATAATCCCCAGTCCCTCTTAGTTTTCTTTTTAGTTCATTCAGCAAGAAAATTATTTTATTTTATTTTTGCAGGGGGAGGATGAGATGTTTTCCTCTTTGTACCTTCATTCCTAGTTAACATGGGCAACAGTCTAGACCCAACTTGAAGCTGTGAGTGCTGGTTTGGGCCAGGCAGGCAGGAATAGCGTGGCCTCCTGCTTGGGGATTAATTAGTTGCTTGTCCTGTTCCAAATGGCTGAAGTCAAAGGACAGGATTAAAGTCAGGATGACGACAGGTCAGGCTCAAGGGTCAATTTCCCTGGATTTGGGCACCAAAGGTGTTACTGGAGAAACCCTGGTTCTTCTCACCATGCTGTAAAGAACCACAGATCAGCAAGCCTTTTAGCGTGCATGCAAAGTTTATCAGTGAATGGGAGAGCAAAAACAAAGGTGGCCAAAGGCCAGGGTGGCAAGCTCACCCCTAGTGTGACCAGAGGCCCAGGGGCCAAAGGGCCAAAAGAGAGAGTCCTTTGTTCTGAGGACTTCTGTAGTTGGCGGGTTGGGGTGAAGATGTTACATATTGATTGATGGACAAAGGTGGTGCCAGCTTTTCTTGAGGGGGTCGTGACTACCCAAACTTAGGTATGTGTGGGGGTCTGTTAGCCCAAATCCTTATCTTGCTCCAAACTCCATTTGTTCATCTTGATGTAAAACACAGAAGTGAAGGGAGGCTGTTGATTAAAGTTGGAGCAGTGACCCAAAGTTATTTATGGGCTCTTTCTGTCAGCCTTAGGGACTCCCTTGTAAAACAGACGTAGGCAATGAACCAAAGTTGTTTATGGGCTGCTTCTTTGGGTGCTATGGATCCCCCCCCACACTCCCCCCCACCCCCTTCCAGGCCTTGGGATGAAAACACAGTTTCAAAGGCTTTCCTTCCCAAACAGTGGAAAAGACACAGAATTTCAGGGACCTTCCTCCTCCCTTGCTAACATAGTGTTTCTTTTCTTTTTTTTTTTCTTTTAATTTTATTGTTGTTGTATTACATCCATCAACATAGTGTTTCTTGTGATGCGGGAACACCTGGCAATATTACCAGGCCAGGCTCAGGGGCTGAATCAGCAGGTGAGACAGGTGTGCTTCTGCTTCTAGCTTTCTGTATTAAGTTCTTTATTAGATTACAATGGTGAGAGTCCTGCCTTTGTTTCCCTTCTGCTACTTATTCTGCTATAACACTGGTGCCGCCTGGGGCTTGTGAGATCAGCAAACAAACCCTAGCTGTGCAGGGCCCAGTGTGCATGTGTGTGTGTGTGTGTGTGTGTGTACCAACCTTCCCCTGTAAGAAAGGGGCCTGAGGTGCTGGCTGTGTCCTGGGTGGGGTGTGTGTCAGGGTAAGCCCCTTCCAGGGACTGGAGGGCAGGTTCCCTCCCTGGTGCTGCTTCTTGCAGATCTTGGAGAAAATAAAAAGGGAAGTGAGAGACTGGCCGTGTGTGTGCCTGTGTTTTCCCACACCCCCTCCCATCTTCCTCACCCAGGTTCGGCTGGGCATTAAGTAGGACACCTGAAGTGCCAGCTAAGTCCACCGCTGGCTGGCTGGCTCACTTCCCTGTTCTCCACCATGCCCTGTTCTTAGAGTCTGGATGCAGACCCTGCCCTCCACGTCTGTCCCCACTTCCCAGCGTTCAGGGTACATCCAGGAGGCTAGTTTTTTTTCTACATAGGGAGTCAGGGCCAGGATGCTTTAGAGAGAATGGATGACCGTCAAACTTTCCCACCAAACCATCCCTGGGGTTCTGTTGAAAGTAACTTTTTAATAGTCTAAACCTTACGCAAATGTTGAGCTTTATATTTATCTCAAGGCGTCATGCAAAATTTGAGCTTCACTTTACACTACATTTATATTTACTTTTAGCACTAAAGTGAGGCTTTAAAATTACCTGCACCAAGGGGAGATACCATCTTTGAGCACAAGTGATATTCCAGAAGATGCATCCTATTTGTCCCACTCCTACATCTGTGTGGGTCCCTGGGCCCTAAGTCTTAGAGGCTAGAGTAAGTCACAGAATGGAGCAGGGCGGTGGTGGTGGGGGGCAGGGTGACAGGAAGGGGCACCAACATTTGTTGAAGGTAGGCCTGTCTGCACAGGTATCTCATGTCATCCTAACTACAGCCCGAGAGGTCCTTGACATCATGCTGAAAGTTTAGGGCACAAGACCAAAGGACACAGCTGGCGGGTGGTGGAGCTGAGCTTGCAGCTTGGGCAGCCTGAGAGCTGAGTCCCGACCACAGGCCTGCAAGGACAGTCAGGGGCAGAGGGGGGGTTGCCAGCTTCTCAGTCAGGTCCTCAGCTATCCTCTTCGGGCTGAGAGTGACCTCAGAGGCCTTACCTACCCCCCCCCCCAACCTTGGAGAACCCCCAAATGTTAGAATCTAGAAGACAGTGTTACAGACAAAGCAGTCCCTTTGTCTCAGACTCTCTTTAGCCATTAATGAAAAAGACTCGCCCACCCATTTTACAGGTGAGAAAAGGTCCAGGGGATTTGGAGACTTAGCAAAATCACAGAGCGTATCTGAGCCCAGTTTCCTGGATTCCAACACTGACCTTTGGGCAAAACACCCAGTCAGAATTGAACAGCACCCACCAACGGGCTGCGTGGGCTCCCAGAGGACCTGCTCCAGGTCTCACTGAACTTTCTGCCCTAGACCTTGACTTCCTGAAATCTGGTTGAGGTTGATGAATGGCAGGGGGGTCCCACTGGATTCCTGGTAAGGGCAGGCGGAGGAAGCCCGGCGTGTGTGCGCGGGGTACGCGGTGTGCCCGGCAGGTGGCGCTGCGTGGCTGCAGCTGGGGCAGGATGGGGGGCGGGGAGGAGTGGAGCCGGAAAGCAAGCCTGGAAGGCTCGCAGCCCTGCACCCGCGCACCCTACCCACCAGTCTGCTCCCCCTGGGTCTCAACATCTAGCCTCCACCTTGGCTTGTTCTGCCCTCCTTTTAGATCCCCCTCCCCACCCAATGCCCACCCTTCCAAGCGGTACCTCCAGCCCCAGCAACCCTCCAGACAGTAGAAGGGGATCTCGGCGCGGCCCCTGCCTGGCTGGGGCTTGGGACCCTGCGGGCGGTGCAGGCAGAAACCCCGGCCTCCTGGGGGAGGTGTCTTCTCAGTCCCCCTAGTCGGGTGGGGAGCTTGGGGAGGGGGCTGGGCAAGGGCGGAAGCGAGCTGGAGCCGTGTTTGTCACTGCGCTGCTGAGTGGAACAGATGGCTGGGGAAGGGATGGGGTACGTGGCGGGAGGAGGAGGGTGCGGGGGCCGGCGGATGAGGAACCAAGAATTTCGACGCCCCCAGTCTCCCGGGAGAAGCCCCCCTCCCCATCTCTTCCCAGAAGGAGGGAGGAGGGCAGCACCTGTCTTTTTCCCGGAGAGCGCGTTGGCCTCTGGCCTGTGACAGACCCCGCTGTGCAGTCGCCAGCCCCAGGGGTGCGCCTCCGACTCCCGACCCCAACCCCCTACCCCGCCCCCTGGCGCTGGCCAGGCCGGCGCGGTCAAGGCCGCAGGGAGCGGCTGGGTCGAGTGGGTTAATGGGGCCGCACTCCGGGGGACGAGGGGGCGGCGGGGAGAGGGCTCAGGAGCTTGGAGCGTGTTCAGGATCGTAAATAGATGTAGAAAAAGTGTTAATTGGAACTTTATGCAGATGAGCTGGGATGGGGGTAGGGGGTAGGGGGGGGGGAAGGTCAGGTGCGTGCTGGACCTGAACCAGTTGGGAGGGGAGGACTCGAAGGCCCTGGCCGGAGAGTGGCAGGTGTGCATCCGTTTATCGGTGCAGCGAGGGCGCTGGTCCTTGCGGTGGGAGGTTTCCTCTCTGACAATCCACCTCGGAAATGGAGTGTGGGGCTCTTCCAGGGTCTCCACATCCCAGGCACCAGAAGTTCAATTTCTCAGGTGGTCAGGAGGAGGGGGTGCACCCTGCAAGTCTGTTTCCTTTGAGTGTCACCTTCTCTGTGTCTCCCTCTTCATTTCCATGTCCTCCCTGCCTTCTCCATCCTCTCTGCCCCATCACCGGTATCACCCTCTCCACCCAGGAGTATTGTCTGTAACTTCCACCCAGCCTGCGTGGAGTGGGGAGGGACCTAACATTTCTTCCTTTGCTTTCTTCTGCCTACCCCACCGCCAAGCCTGCCCACAGACCACCTAACACTTAAGGAGATATTTCTCAGTCATTAGTGCTTTGCAACTCAGACCCGCTTGTTAAAATGCAGATTCCAGGGGCCCCTTAGAGATTGGTTTCGGCAGGTCTGAAGGGCTCAGGAATCTGCATTTAGCGGCTTCCCACCTAAGTTAGGTGTAAAAGGCTCTCACTTTTAGAAACAGGTGCAGGGAACTGGTGGGCTGGAAAGACTGGGCACACATCCTTCAACCGCCATGCCCCAACTCCCAATCCTTCCTCCACACTCCTGACCTCACCTCTGCTGGGGTGGCCATCTCTGCCTCCGGTATGATAGGACAAGGCAGGGAGAAGCTGCTAGGAAGAGGGAAATGGGAGAGAGTCTGCACCTAATTCCTGTTTCGCTGAGTAGGGTCTTACTTACCCTTCTTCTGTCTTGTGACCTGCTTTCCTCCCCTTGGCCTCTGCTTTTCCATCTTCCTGTCTTACCCTACCAGTCTTGCCACCCTTTGCTTCCCTTCCTCTTCCTCATCCAAAGTATCTAGCAAGGCCAAAGGGTCTCGGGGTGAGCAGTTTGGATCTAAGCAGGGAATGGCAGAGCCAACCAAAGTGTCCACCTCCAAAAGAAAGAGGCAGAGACACCCCTGGGGTTGGAAAACAACAGAAGGAGGGAGGCAGGAGGGAAAGATAATAACAGCAAACATGTAGGTCACATTACTAAACACAGCAACTCAATTTCGACAGGCACTATTGCCCCCAGGTTACCAATTTAAAAAATTAAAAAAGAAAGCACAAGGGATGTTCAGAGAGGCTCAGTAACTTGTCCAAGGTCACACAGTAAATGGGAGAATAACTAGGTCATTCACCTTTCTGCTTCCCCAGCATTGTTTCTCCAGAGGCTGCTGGGTAGCTGTCCCAGGCCTGCCCTCCCTGCCCCTCCCCCGGGGGCAATGGATGGGGAAGGGCATCATGGACAGAGATGAAAGGAGATGCTCAGGTTTCGGAACATCTGACAGGTCTGGCTGGAAGCATTAAAAATTCATGTAGAAACTTGACCCCAGCTGGACCTTGGGCCTGCCACCTGGACTGTCCCTGGCCTTGTGGCCTCCCAGAGCCTGAATGGTGAGTTTCCCTTCAGCAGTGAGTGTCCTGGGAGCCCCAAGTCTTTGTATCCCATAGGAGAGGGGCTCTCTCATGGATCAGTCAGAAGCCAGTAAGCTCAGAAAGCAGCACTGAGAACCCTCCTCTTGCTCCTAGCGTAAGAACCTTAGAGGATTAAGGGCTTATAAACCTTGTCATCTGGTGTCCTTGTAGCCATCTCCCCAGATGGATGCTCACTCTCCCTTTAGGATGGCTGTAGCCTGACTGTGATTACCAAGGTGGCCAGGGGAACGCAGCCATCCGCTTGGAGGTAGCCTAAGCATGAGCCTATACCTGCAGCCTTGAAGGACAGTAAAAAATTCCCTGTTGATAAGGTTAGAGGGAAGCGGCTTTGGCCTGGGAAGAGCTCTGGAGTCTGTCATCTGAGGAAAGTGGGAGAGGGTTCCTAGTTTGGGGGAGACGGAGGGGTTTAAAGGAGAGTTCAAGGTAAGTTATAGGTTTCAAGCGCACAATAATAGAAGGCCAACACGATACAATCATTCTAGCTGGGGCGGAGGGTCAGAGGTTTGGGCCACAGCCGTGAAAGGAAAAACAAGAAAGGCCATTGGTACCAGACTCTGAAGAATCGTTGATGCTTTGCTCCTGCAGACAACAGGGGGCAATGGTAGGTTCCTCTGTGATGTAGTGATATCATGCACATTTTGGTGAGCCTGAATCTGGCTGCCATGGGCAGGCTGGGTGGGAGGGAGAGACTGAATGTAGAAAAACTGGAGAGAAGCTTAGTGCTATTTTCTCCTGAATTCTAGACATGAGGTAATGAGAAGATGGAGCAGGGAGGTAGCAGGGGGAATGGAAAGAAAGGGGTGGACGGGGGCTGGAGAGGGATCCAGGGAGTAGATAGAGGAGATTCGAGAGGGAGGAGTTAACTGTGTTAAGGCTGGGCGTCAGGCGGGCAGGAGAATGCAGACTGTGGGAACACCCACAGAATGCGAGCGGTGAATGAGTTTTCTTTCATGGGTGGGAAGTCTTGGACAAGTCCCTTTCCCTCTCTGGGCCTCAGTTTCCCCATCAGCGCATTGGTCTGAATGGCCTTGAAAATCCCTCCCATTTCAGGGCGTGTGGCTGAAGGCTGTGAATCTGGGTGGTTGGGAGAGGCTGGGGGGGTCTGTGTATGTGAGGTTTCTCTGGGTGGTCTCTGCGTGGGGTCGTTTGAGCGGCTGCATGTGCATGGCAGTATGGGGGGTGCACCTGGCCCTCTGTAGAACCCGTGGGTGTTGGCGCGCCTGCACGTGCTCTGCAGCTCTGCTTTGTGGGAATGTGTGTGAGAGTGTGTGCGAACGTGGGTGTGCACGTGATGGGTGTCCATCAGTCTGTCTGGGCTGGTGGGGGTGGGAGTCGGGGGGGAAGTGGCATTGCTGTGGGCTTCTTCCTGAGGCTCACACACTCCTCTTGCTTTCACTGTTCTGAAATAGCATCTGGCCCGTAGACCCATGAATATTTCACAACGATAATTCTGTGACCTGGACAGCCTGCTGCTGATTTACCAGCAGCATCCTCCCTCCTCTGCCCAGGACCTCGCAGCCCCTCCTCTTCAGAGCGCTCGCCGGGCTGGCCCCTAGTCCCACCCCATCATTAGCCTCTGCAAAGCCTGGTTGACAGAGGGCCGGGCCTTGGAGCAAGCTTCCTGGCTAGCTGGGTGCTCTCATGATTCCCACACCCACCCCGCACCCTTCCCCAAAGCCCACCTGCCTCAGGCCTTGGGTGCGGACAACTTCCCGTTTCCGCCCCCTCTTCTCACCATCCTTCTGGCTTGCCTGGGCAGGTCCCCTCTCTTTCCATGCTCACCTCTCCAGTTAGATTCTTAACCCTACTTTTAAACCATCAAACATCTCTCCAACTGCTCTGTCTGATGCGACTCACCCCTAACCCGCATCCTAGGGCCTTCTTAGCCCAGGGTCCCCCCTCACCCCATCCTCCCTTCCACACACTGGAAAGGTGAAACTTCTGATCAGACTTCAAGCCAGCAAGGCGCCTCAACATGGGATTCTTGTCTCCCTGGTCACCGCGGCCCCTTGGCCTCCCCTCTGACACGGTCCATCGCTGATTCTACCTCACAGCAGCCGAGGGAAAGAGGCCATTTGTCCCCAAGGTGGCTGTGTACAGCGGTGCAGCAAGTGTGAGCAGAAATCCAGTCTCAGCTCTGCTTACTGAGCTTGCTCTGGTGGGGGGCTGGGTTCCCCTAAGGAAGAGGTGCCTTTTTCTGATTTGCTCAAAAGCCATGATTGGGCTGCCTGTGACCATGTTTGGGTGGCTACGGGACCCCTTCCCGCAAGGGAAGGTGGGAAATGGGAGAGAGTAGGCCAAGCTGGAGGCCTGGCCCAGGCTTAGCTCCTCAGGTCCAGACAACTTAGGGTCGGCGGTAGCTGCTTCTGGACAAACGGCTGAGGCTCTCTGCTGGGAGCTGACACGCTATCGGGGCGCATCTTGGCCTGCCACACCCCGCTTCCATGGCTGCACTTCTTACCCCAGGCCCAGCAAGACACGTTCCAATGGTACAATTGGCTCCCCTTCCTCTAGCCCTCTGGGCCCTGAAATCTTGATGGTTCTAAGCCCTCCTCCTCCTACTATTGAGGTCCTGAACCAACAAATCTTACAGAAGAAGATAAAATAATAGAATTTTTTAATAAATCTTTTTTTTTTTCCCAAACAACTTCTGTTGATCTTCACCACACAGGGGCCATGGTGGAGAGGCAAGTTCTCTCCAGGCACCCTAAAAAGTGTCCAGGGTAGACTTAGGAGAAAAGTCTTCCTCCAGTGTGGGGAGGTTGAGGGGGCGAAGAGAAGCAGGGGCCTAGGGTCAGCCTGGCCCTCCGCAGGGCTCCTTGGTGGGGCTTCCTTCCCCGAGCTTCCGAAGGCTCTGCTGGTGGAAGATGCTTTGCAGACAAAAGCTCCTCTTGAGTCCACTGGGGGCACCAGGAAAAGGGGGTGAACGCCTGCCTGGGATGCCCCACCCCAGCCTTGGGATGGGAACGAGTTAATGGCCGGAGTTGGGGAGAATCGAGCTGAGCCACCAGACACAGCCTCTTGGGGCTGCTTTAAGCCGCATCCCAGGAGGCAGGGGAAAGCGTCCTGGTCCCCGCGGAGAAAGGAGCAGGGAGTGGAAAGGGAGGCAGCAAGGCCGGGGGCGGGCACTGGGCCAGAACCGCAGCTAGGGGCTGGGGCTGGGGGTACCCCGGCCTCTGCAGTATCAGCACCGCAGTCAGAGGTGGTGGGGCGCCAAGAACAGGAGGCAAAGCAGAGGGGTGGGGAGTCCGGGCGAGAGCGCGGAGCTGCGGGAGTCCGGGGGCGCCTGGCAGGCTGCGCCCGGGCACGTCTGCTCCCCCCGCTGGTCCTCGCCCCCGTAACCGCCCCAGTAGTCGTCCTCGGTGGGTGCGTCCCCGCCCTGGCGCCCCCGCGGGTCTTCGGCAGGCAGGTCTCGGTAGAGGGTGGAGGGGTCGGCAGGGGGCGCGCCCGCTTCCGCCACCCCGTACAGGTGGTTGGAGGAGCTGTTGCCGCGCGCGCGGCTGCCGGGCCGCGTGGGCGCCGCGGGCGGGCAGGCCTGGAAGTCGGCCTCGCGGAGCGCGCGCAGGTCCTGGCCCTGGCGCTCCGGCGGGGTGGCGCAGGTCACGTCGGAGCTGGACACGCGAGCGCGCTGGAACCAGGCCCAGAGCGGCCGCGCGCGGCAGTCGCACGCCCAGGGGTTGGCGTTGAGCCGCAGGAACTCGAGCGCCGGCAGGTCGGCCAGCGCCTCGCCGGGCAGCGAGGCCAGGCTGTTGTTGAACAGGTAGAGGATGGTGAGGCGGCTGAGCCCGCGGAAGGCCGCTCGGTGCACGCCCTGCAGCCGGTTCCCGTGCAGCAGCAGCCGGTCCAGGGCGCCCAGGCCGCGGAACACGTGCTCCGTCAGGAGCCGCAGGCGGTTCCCGTGCAGGAAGAGGTGGCTCAGGTTGGCCAAGTCGGCGAACAGGTCATCCTGCAGGGGTGGAAAAGAAGACAGTGGTCCTGAGACAGGTGGGGGGGGAGGAGGGGAAGGCAGGCAGGCAGGCAGCGTGGGAAGAAATCTGACCTTTCCATTTGGACTCCTGGGTTTGAATCCTGCCTTTTCTAACTTAGTTAGAGGTTAATGTGGGGAAAGCGACGTAGTTAAGGCCAGTGGTTCTTAAACTTCAGGGTGCATCAGACTCCCAGCAGATCCCTAAACGTTGCCCTCGTTCTGTGCTGTAGCAGGTGTGGCCTGAGAATGTGCCGGTCTTTGCAAGTCCCCAGGTGGTACTGACTGCAGGTCAGAGGCCACACTTGGAGAATAAGAAGCTCTGGTTGAACATTCAGACTGGGGACCCCGATTTCCTGACTTCAAATCCTGGATCAATCACCAACTGACTGCGCTATTTTGGGCATGTCACAGTATCTCTATGCCTCAGTTTCTTCACTTCTGAGATGGGGCGCTTAACCAGAACCACGTGTGAAGGTGCTTAGAACAAGGCTTCCATGTGGAAGGCATTCTGCAAGTTGGTCATTATCGTGAACTTGGCCAAGCCAGTAATCTCAGCCTGTTGCCTCATCTATAAAATGGGGATGAGTGTACCTCCTCATGGCTTTGGCTCTGAGGATTAAAGAAGGTGATTCACATGAAGGTCAGATGGTGAGGCGCTAGGCGTATCCTGTCCATTGACAAAGCCCACAGGCTCTGGAGTCCTGGCCCCTGGTGCCAATCCAGCGTACCCTCTTCCCTGCTGGATAACTTTGGGCAAGTTATTTAGCCTCTCAGAGCCTCTGTTCCCTCAGTCTGGAGAACTTGGAGAACTCTCCCTGCCCCCACCTGAGGGAGGGTTGGATGAGTCCATGCTGTAAGGTACACTACCTGGGAGGCACACGGGCCACCATGGAGAAATGATGGTTATTATGACAGTAGGACCTCAGATACCTGACATCCCTTTCCCTCTAACAGGAGCTCTCTGGGGCCCAGAAGTTCCTCTAAGAGGCCAAGATATTAAGGGAACCAGGTGTCAGCTTTTCCCCCTCTGCAAAGGCAGCAGGAGAGGGGCAGGCAGGCTATTATTATTGCCTGATACCCTGCATCACTGCCCCTCCACAAATGAGGGGCTGTCCCATTTGACCGGGGCTGGGGAGGGCCGAAGCAGGCCATGTTCACTTTGGAACTGGGGTTCAGAATGAATGGGGGTGTGGGTGTGGGGAGGGGACAGGCTCCATGGGCAGGAGGTGGGATGGGGCAGGGGCTGCGTTCTGCATTTTAACCAGCTCACTAAGGTATTGGTGATGATCAGTCAGCTCCAGGGGCCCCCAGCCCAGCCCACCGTACAGAGGAGAGCAGTGACACCCAGAGAGATGGTGGGCTTGCCAGAGCGGGACCAGAGCCCTAAGACCGAGGTCCTCCCTCAGCAACACAGGACGTCCCTGTGGTCAGCAGGTCCAGGGGGTCTGGCTCTCAGGGATGCAGCATTCCCTATGCTCAAGCCAGCACACTGGGGGGCCTGTTTCTGGGCTGTGGCTCCTCACCCTTCCAGGTCTGGGGAGATGATCCCCCCGCCCCCAGGAGCCTGGTCTCAGGCTCTCAGGTGGGGGGAGGGCATTGCTTCCCAGCCCACACCCACAGCCTCCACCTTCCTGTGCTCCTGCGTGTTCTCGCCCCTCCCAGCTGGCTTCCGCCTCTCCGCTACAGGAACTGAGCCTGCCAAGAACCTTCCTCTTGGCCACACAGAGATCCGTCCCCCTCAACCTTCCCGGCTGCCTCTGACACTAGCGTTCTTCAACCCCTGCGCTGCCTCCCACGCTCAGGTCAGGCCTCCGGTCGCTCGCTGAACCTCTGTGGCCTTGGGCTGGCCCAACTGGGCCCCTTCCCCCAGTCCTCTTTCTGGCCCACCAAGTTGTGGGCCCTGAGCGCCTTCCACTCAAACACCTAGTTAGTTAGGGTTTCTCTTTGGTATGGATGGAGTGCCGGTAAGAGTGGGGCGCACCCAGGTCAGAGGATCCGCGTGTGAGGTGGGGCAGCGGGGTGGGGTAGAGGGAGTACAAGGTAACGGAGCTGGGCACTCAGGGAGGTGAGGAAGGGAAGGCCAAAGCTTCAGAGCACCTAGGGAATTAGGTGCCTTTGGCCCACAGTCCCCATTTTCAGGCTACAAAATTCCTTGATTCCAACCACCTCTGCAAAAGTCCTGCCCCATCCCTCTCTGAGCGGCCGCGGGGGGTTGGCGGGGGAGGGTGGGGGGTGGGGGGTGCGTCGCCCTGCCCTCTATCCCAGTCCTTGCCAAATCCCGCTGCCTGCTTCCTGGGCTGCAGCTTTCAAACCCGGTCCTCCTCTCCCCACTGTTAAAACCATTCTCTGTGCATTAATAAGCTCTTGACTTTCACAGCCCTCGCCCTCCCCCACCACCCTCCATATCACCCCCTCCCTCTGGGCTGGGAGCGGCTGCTAAAGTCATCTTCTTCCATTTCCAAAACCACATTTCCCTCACCTCCCCCAGCCAGTTCACAGCTCTCCGCATCCATATGGAATCCCAACGCAGCATCCCTGCCCCCTCTCCGGACAGCATCCTGTTGTTAACCTTGCCTCCTTCCAGCCTCCTGAGCTCCAGTCTTTGGCACTAGTGGCTGAGCTGTGTGACCTTGGGCAGCTCCAGGTACCTCTCTGAGTCTCAGTTTTGTTTTGTTTTGTTTTGTTTTAAATCTGTGAAACAAGGGGCTGGAGATAGTTGGTCATTAAGATCCATCCATCCTCATCTGATATTAATGAGTGAGTGAGTGAGTCCTGGGATGTACCTCATTCATTCAGCAAAGCTGTACTGAGTGTCTACACTGTCCCAGCCCCCCGCCCTGACACACGCACACAGTGTGCACCAACCTACCGCTGGTGTCATGAGCAAGCAGCTGACTTACGGTATGTTAACTGTGGGCCAAGCTCTGTGTCACACATGTCCCATGTAGTAACCTGCACAACCCCATGAGGCAGATAACATTATCTCCTCCGTTCACAGATTAGGAAAGGGAGGCTCAGAGAAGGCAAGTGACTTGCCAGGGTTCCACAGCCACTACGTAGTGGAATGCAAATGTGAACTCTGTGGGCCGGGCTCTGAAGAGCTGCACTTGAGTCGGACCTGGGCCAGTTCTAGGCTGTGCCTTTTCCCGTTGGGTGACCTTGGACCAAGGGCCTTAACTCCTAAGCCCCAGTGTGCTTGCTCTTCAAAGGGGGAATTCATGGTTACTCTGACCCATAGGCAGTGCCAAGCTCTTTTCAGTAGCATCTCCTTTAATCCTCACAATAAACCCCTGAGGTCTAGTATTTCCCCCATGTTGCAGACGGAGCCATTCAGGATTAAAGTGGTTAAGCAATTTGCCCAAAGCCACAGAGCAGATCAGAGGTGGGGCTGGCATTCAAACTCAGATTTGCCTAAATCCAAAGACTGCTCTTATACACCATGTAAACTGCTGTCCCGATTAAAAAAGAGAGAATGGGTGTCCTTATCACCTGGTTCCATTCAAGTAGGAAATACACTGCTGGAAAGCAGAGCCACTGTTTTGGTTCACTCCTGAATCTCTGGCACCCAGAATACTGCCTGGCATGCAGTAGGTGCTCGATACATATCTGCTGATGAACGAGCCCGGTTGGCATACAGAAAACAGTCTGTGGGAATCTCTAACCTAGCCTGTATCCATTTCCACCTTCCTCATCCTCAAAAGCTGTGGTCCTCTTGCCTCCTCCAAAGCCCAGCCTTAGCCTGGGTCACACTTGCATTCTGTGGATGTCACCCCAGCCCACGTTTCCTCACCCGCCTGTGGCGTCTCCCAGACTAGTTCCTCCAGGCGGCTCTCCTCTGTAAAAGGCCAGGTGTGAAGATGCCTCCTTCCCATGGTGCCCAAACCATTCTTGCTGAGGGTGTGCAGAACAAACACTTGGCACTTTCAGGAGAGCCTAAGGTCCACTCAAGACCCCCTTTGCCCAGGTCTTTCCTGTCCCTGGGCCCTGGGCCGAGAGTTAGTGCAGGATCGGGTTCTAAAGACAAGATTTTTTCAGCACTGAACTATGTGTCGTATATACACAGACTTATTCATTCTTTACAGCCATTCTTTGTAGAAAGCATCCTTTTGATTATTTCCACTTTAAAGATGAGGAAACTGAGGTGCAGAGAGGAGAGACATCATGCCTAAAGTTAAATCAGAAAATAGCATCGCAGGGATCCAAACTCAGGCCTTCTGGCCCCAGATTTCTCATTGTGAACAACTGGTAAATATTGAGGAGGCCAGGGTTTCAGCAGTAGCACTTGAGGGTGGCCCCGTGCTAAACCTATCATGTTTGCCATCTTTTAAATGAGGAAAGGGAGATTGAAAGGTTTCCTAATCTGGCCAAAGTCACGTAGGAGCTAGGATTTGAACCTACATCCGGTAGACTTTAAAATGAGTGCCTTCAAAAATGAGTCCAGCCCTGGCTGGTGTGGCTCAGTGGATTGAGTGCTGGCCTGCAAACCAAAGGATCACTGGTTCGATTCCCAGTCAGGGCACATGCCTGGGTTGCAGGCCAGGTCCCCAGTTGGGGGTGCGAGGGAGGCACCCACACATTGATGTTTCTTTCCCTCTTTCTCCCTCCTTTCCCCTATCTCTCTAAAAATAAATAAACAAAATCTTTTTTAAAAAATAAGTCCAAAGCCCTGGCTGGTAGCACAGTGGTTAAGGTGCTGGCCTACGAACCCAAAGGTCGCAGGTTCGATTCCCCAGCCAGGGCACATAACCAGGTTGCAAACCAGGTCTCCAGTCAGGTCCGTGGCTGGAGGCAGGTGAAACACAACCATACACTGATGTCTTTCTCCCTCTCTGCCTCTCTCCCTTCCCCTCTTTCTAAAAAATAATGAAATAAAATCTTTAAAAAAATAAAAATAAATAAGTCCACATTGCTATACTTCAGGGTACCAACCCCACCCCTCACCTCCGCCCAGACAGACCCTAGTGGAGAGTTGCAAGTGATGAAAATGGCCTGAAATGTTGTCGGCCTATGCAGGCTGAAGTGTCACCAGCTCTGCCTGGCTGGGTGGCCTCAGGAACTTCATTCCATGTGCCAACAGCTAGGCTGTTGAGAGGTTAAACTTGCTGGTGGGCACATGTGCGCTCCAGTCACACAGTCAGTGGCTTAAGGGACTTCGTGCATAGAGACCTTCTGTCTACAAAGTCTTGGGACCCTTGGCCTCAGCCTCCTCACCTGTGAGGAGGTGCAAACATCTCCCAAAAGGGTGTTAAAATGAGATGTGGTGGCTGAACCACATCTTTGGAAACAGGTGCTAGGCAAATTTAGGAAGGAAAGAAAAGAGAGGGGGTGTTTTGGGCCCCCACCCATGCCTCAGCTTCATGCTTGAAATTGACCCAAATCTCCAGGATGAGGCCCAAGATGGGCCATTTCACTAAGATCAAAGTTAAATGAGACTTGTCACTCTCTTCAAATAGTATCGTAACAAGCATTTATATAGTGCTGATTGTATGCCAAACATTATTCTAAGCGCTTTACAAATTATTCATGCACTTGCATTTATGAAATCCCTAGGAGATGGGTGCTGGTGCTACCCCCATTTTACAGACAGAAAAACTGAGGGTCAGGTGGATTAAAAAATTTCACTTGTAAACTGCAGCGCTGATACCCATAAAGTCCTTAGCACAGTGCCCTATACAGTGTGTGCTAAATTATAGTGGGTGCCATTGTCATTACTGATGCTACCATAACAACCACAACATATTTTGTCCTATGTGCTATGGGCCCCCTTCCCCCTGATTCAGTTTCTCTTTTCATGGTTTCCGTTACCCACGGTCAACCATAGTCCAAAAATATTAACTAGGAAACTCCAGAAATAAGCAATCCATCCATTTTGCAGGCTGTTCTAATTAGCATGGTGAAATCTCTAACCAGCCCACCCTGATGTGAATCATCATTTTGTCCAGTGTCTGTACACTGCCCATGCTCCCTGACTGTCATTCATTCTCTGAGCAGCCACCGTGGTTCTCAGAGGAAGTATCCTCGTACCACGGTGCTTCTGTTCACCCTTTAACGTTACCCTTTAAAAAAAATTTCTTTTTAAGACTTTATTTACTTATTTTTAGAGAGAGAGGAAGGGAGGGAGAAAGACAGGGAACCTGTGTGGTTGCCCCCTGTGCACTCACTGGGGACCTGGCTGGCAACCCAGGCATGTGCCCCAACTGGGAATTGAACCAGCAACCCTTTGGTGAGCAGGTCAGCCCTCATGCCATTGATCCACATAGCCAGGGATCAAGTCACCCGTATTTTACTTCGTTATGGCCCCATCATTATAATTGTTCTATTATTATTATTATTGTTGTTAATCAAGATTTTTTTATTCATTATTTTTTAGAGGGAAAGGCAGGGAGGGAGGAAGAAAGGGAGAGAAACATCAATATATGGTTGCCTTTCACCTGCCTCCAGCTGGGGACATGGCTGGAGACCTGGCTTGCAACCTGGTTATGTGCCCTGACTGGGAATCGAACCAGCGACCCCTTGGGTTCGCAGGCCGGCGCCAATCCACTGAGCCACACCAGCCAGATACTGTTGTTAATCTTTTATTGTGCCTATTTTATAAGTTACCTTGATCATAGGTGTGTAGGTCCAGGCAAAAACATAGTACATGTAAGGTTCGGTATCTCCTGCGGAAAAGGGGGCTCCTGCATTTACCTCTGCCTCTCCCCAACCTGGAATGCTCTCTGCGAAGGCAGGGAAGGGTTGTCTACTTCGTTAAATGCTGTGTTCTCAGCACCCTGCACAGAGTGGGTGCACAATGCATGTTTGTTAAGTTACTATTGCTTCTTTATCAGCATCAACCCTGACCTGATTTTTAGCTCAGCACATTGGTGACCAGTCAGGCACCATGCTGGATGGGGGGGAGGCTGTGCTTTCAAGGTGTACGTGGGGAGAAGGGAGCATTTGCATATTTTTGCCCCCTTCTAGCCAGAGGTTGCAGAGTCCGGGGAGGGTTTTCTCCCAGAGTGGTTTGGAGGGTGTGTTATTACTTCCTGGGGAAGTAGAATGGGAGGATTTGACTGTCAAACAGTCAGCTTAACAACAACAATAAACAATATTTAGATCAATAATAATAACAATAAATAGCAATTACTGTTACTCCTTCCGTTTTCAGAGCATCCATCTTTCAGCTACTGATCGGCTCTTTACCCTTTTTTTCCCTTCTCCCCTTTCAGCGAGACAACAGGTTTGGCGATGGGAGTCTGGAAAGGGTAGGGCGTCCCCTGCTCCCATTACCCAGCGTGTTGCAGGGAGGCGGAACCTTCCGTGGGACGCCAGTGGCAGTGGGAAGGGGTGGGGGTGGGGGGGAAAGCAGCATGAGGACCTTCAGGCCCGGTGCCTGGGGAAAGGCAGCCCCCACTCCTCCCATCCCCAAGGCAAGCGAGGAGGAAAGGAGGGATCACAGAAAGAGACACGTACCTCACCCAGACAGACATGGGGATGCATGTGGAGTGGGTGTGTGAAGGAAGGTAGAGGGCTCAGAAGACAGATGTGGGAGGCAAGTTAGTGGGAGAGGCAGAGGGGGACCCAGCATGCAGGTGGTTAAAGGAGTAAGTGGGGGTGCAGCAAGGGAACCCAGCAGGCTGACCAATGGGGGAAGATAGGAGACAAAATAAAGAATAGCCCCTGGAGAGAGGGGAGGGACACACTTAGGGAAGGACCGGACCCTGGAGGGATGCTGAGGTGCTGAGGCAGGAAGGGTGGCTGTGGGGAGAGGAGGCCACGCAGGGACGCAGGAGCAGGGGGCCTGGAGCGTGCGGCGAGCTTGCGCGGACCGGGGGGCTCACCTGGAGGTGGAGCAGGCTGTTTTCCTGGAGGTAGAGGTACTGCAGGCTGACCAGGCCACGGAAGATGTTGCCGGGCAGGCTGCTGAGCTGGCAGCGGTACAGGTGCAGAGACTGCAGCCGGTCTAGGCCTTGGAAGGTGTCAGGCTCCAGCGAGCGCAGGTGCCGGTTGTCTCCGAGGTCCAGCTCCTCCAGGGCCTGCAGGTGGTGGAAGGTGCCCGGGTAGATGGTGGAGAGGTTGTTGGAGAAGAGCCACAGGGTAAGCAGGTTGGGCCCAAAGGTGCCTGGCCGCAGAGTGCGGATGAGGTTGTTCTGGAGGAAGAGCCGCTGGGTGCTGGGCGGCAGGGACAGCGGCACCGAGGAGAAGTTGTTGGCCTGGCAGCTGACGGTGGGCGGGGACGAATAGCAGGTGCAGAGCATGGGGCAGCTGGGGGCCGCTGGGGGCAGGGCCAGGAGCATCAGCAGGAGGCAGGCCGAGGCAGGACCTGCAGGGAGAGGGGGACAGGCCCTTCTGGGCAGGCTGCCAGGGCAGGAGTGCCCGCCAGGGGCCTGCCCACTCGCACCTAATGGCCCGGAGCCGGCTGCTCCCAGGTGGGAGGATTCCGGGTGCACACAAACTAGTTTTAAGAAGCCCTGGCTGGCCCTTCCATGTTTTGAGACCCCTGGTACTAAAAAAATAATAAAGAAATGAAGACCCTGGCTGGTGTGGCTCAGGAAATTGAGTGCAGGCCTACGCACCTGAGGGTCAGGGGTTTGAGTTCCCAGTCCCAGCACGTGCCTGGGTTGGAGGCCAGGTCCCCATTTGGGGCTGTATGAGAGGCAACCACACGTTGATGTTTCTCTCCCTGTCTTTCTCCCTCCCTTTCCCTCTCTCTAAAAATAAATAAAAATCATAAAAGGAAGAAAAAAAAAAGAAGAACTGCCAAGAGGACACTGTAGAAAGCACCAAGTTCTTTCATGAGTGGTCGTTTTTTTTTTTTCATTCTTGTTTCCACCGTGGTGGGTTTGACTGCTGTTCACGGTCAGGTTTCTCAACCTCAGTACTGAGAGTTGGGCCGATCACTCTTTGTTGTGGGGACAGGCCTATATGGTGTCCTATTTAGGGTGTTTAGCAGCATCCCTGTCCTCTACCCACTAGATGCCAGTAACACCTTCCCCCTGATTATGACAACCAAAATGTCTCCAGACATTACCAAATGTCCCCTGGGGAGCAAACTCGCCCCCATTTGAGACTGGCTGGGGCTAAATTGAGATCTCTTGTGAATCTAAGGCCGATGGGAAAGGGTCCTCTGGCTGCCCTGGGGGTCTGGCCTTGCGGAGGCCACACCCCCTCTGCTTTCCTGCAGCTTTCACCTTGGAAGAACCAGAGTCTCATCATATTGGAAGAGCCTTAGGGACTAGGGGACAATGGGTCTGTAACTGGAGCCACCAGCCACCTGCAATAGAAGCACTAGAGGCTCCGAAAGATGCAACTTCCTGGGCCTGTCTGTGCGGAATCAGAGTCGCTGGGTGAGAGCCAGCGCATCTACATTTCACACCCCGAGCTCTTTTTCATTTAAAGTCACTTAAAAAAAAGTTGTGTTTTTTTTTTTTTTTTTTTTTTTCAAAATAACTTTTGAAAGTTGGATATGGTCCACTCTTCTTCTGATGCAGATGGAGAAGCAGGTCCAGGGAGGCTGCAGGACCTGGGGGGCCAAAGAGGTGTGTCTGAGCTGCAGTTTCTGCACTGGCCTGGGGACCTCTTCCACTTCTGGCCCTCACGGCGCTGACAAAGCTCTGGGCTGGAACTAGCTTGACCTTTATTCTTTATCATGGCTCCCGCATGGCTCCCCGGGTTTTCTTCTGGCAGATTGGCCTAGGAAGAAGGGGGTACCTGCACCCCAAAAGCTGCGCAGTCATTTCCTGGCCACACATTCCATGAGCACCTTCTTCCCCAAGCAGCGAGCTTGACCTACAAAGGCTGAGGGGAGGAAGACGGGGCCTTGGGCCAAGGACCTCATCCTGGGGACTCTCTGGGGTTCAGAGGCCCTGCGGAAGGCTGATGCCTGGCACCCCATAGGCGCATTGTGTGATGCCTGTGTCTGAGCTGATGGCACACCGAGCAAAGAGCTGCTGAGCCCCAGGGTGTGCATGGCCCCCACAGGTCCCCAGCGCAGTGTAGACATCACAGATGCTTAGGTGCCTCCTCCCAAGGGGGAATGCATGGACGAGGGTGGGGGACCCCATGCCTGATGTGCGTGGTGCTCCCACTCCTCAATTTGGAGTGCATCCCTGCCCCTCCAGGCAGCCCTGTGCAGGATGCGCATGTGAGAGTGTGCTGGCCGACTGCGTGTGCCTGCATGTGTGTGCGCGTGTGTCTGTGTGAGTGGCAGCCCCCTGCGTGTGTAGGCTGAGTGTGATGTAATACTCGGTGACACAGCACTGCTGTGCCATTCGTTCACACCACCTCCGCGTTTCTCGGCCCTTCTCACCCCTCCCCCGGGCGGCGTTTCACGATTGCTTTCTCCTCCTGAGTTTATCAGAGCCACGTGCGATGGAGGAGCATGTCTCTCACCCCTTATCCAAACCTGGCAGGGGTGGGGTATGGGAGCAGGTAAGGAACCTTGGATAGGTTTCAGCCAGAGTTGAAGTTAGAACAGGATAGATTACAGACCTGGAAAAGTTTTCCAGATCCAGCTGGTTCAAGTTCTTATTCTACTGAGGTCACAATTGGAGTTCAGAGAGGGCAAACAACTTGCCCAAGGTCACACAGCAAAGTGGCTGGCAGGGCAAGAACCAGAAAGGAGTCTCCTGATGCCCGGCCAGGGCACTGCCCTTCCTGGCAGTCACCCTCTGAGCTCGCTTCCCCAAGGACTTGATACCAGAGAAAGCCAAATCCTTCTCAGATCTCTTAATCCCACCACCCCTTAGCCACAAGCTCACAAGAGTGTGAGCTCTGAAGGCCATCTGCCCTAGGGAGGACCGGAGCTCTTCCCCCAGCATCCAGGGCTGACTGGTCCCCCAGGAGACACAGAGGGGAGGATGTGCAGTCCCCAGGGTCAGGTGCCCCAGCACCAGGGCCTCTTCATCCCTGGAGGCTGCTCAGCTGCTGGACAGGAGCCTTTCTCCCTCCTCTCACAACTCCCTGGCCCCTGCTTGCCCACCTAAGGGGCTGACTCCTCTCTTCTTCCCCTACATCCCCCTCCCTCTTGTTCCCATAGCTCCCCACTCCTAGCCCACCTCCCCAAGCCTGAGACCACTTCCTGGCAGGCAACCTGAGGAGGGGCTCTGAGCATGGACCCTCCATGACAGCAGCTGCGTAACAGTGACTCTGTTGCCATTTCTGGCCCTCGTGGCCGCCATGCAAAGCAGCTGTAACCCAAGGAGCCTCATCCATAATTCAGGCTGCAGCTCGCACTGGAGGCTAGGAGGAGGGGAAGGTGGGGGGCACGGGGTTTCTCTGCCCCCAGGCCTGGCTGGATGCTCCTGAACTGAGGCAGTGGGGGCTGGTGAGCTGTGACTTTCTCTCCCTCCTCCACCCTCGCCCATCCTCTGGTTCCTGCCCAGGGTGTGCCCTTTTCCTTCACACCACAGTCCCCTCCCTATCCCCCCCCATCCACCTTCTCCATCATTCCTTCCCTCCAGGCCTGTGTTCTCTCTCCAGGACCACAGTCCCCCTCACAGTCCTCATTCTGTGAATCCCGGGCAAAGACTAGGGGCGAGGTGCCCAGGGTGTCAGAGCTGGAAGGGGGTCACCTCAGACACCACCAGAGAAAACCCCTGATTTCCCAGGTAACACTACTGAAGGCTGAAGAAGAGAAGGCTGTTTTGAGTGAGCAGCCGGGGTCTCCTGACTGGAATTTCTAACAGCCTGTGTCTTCAGTGCCTTTCTTGAAGCCTTTATGCCATCTCCCTCCTCCTATATGGGCCAAGGAAAGCCCCCACCCTTTCCACCTCCCCTCATTTCCATTTTTCCTGAAGTTAGCTAGTAATGGCTAGAGTTCCAGGGGAGGGTAGAGCATGGCTGGGCAGACACCATCTGTTATTAAGCACCTACTGTGTGCTAGGTGTTGTATTTGTACACATCTTTAGATACATAGACTACAACGCAACCCCTGTGAGATCAGTATGTCGGCCGCCAGTTTGCAGGAGAGAGGCGGGCCACTGGGAAACATGAAGTGAGTAGCCTCGGGTCACATAGCTAGTACAGGTGGGGCCCAGAATGGACAAGCGTGTCCAAAGGTGTTTCTCCAGGAGACCTCGCATCATCCATGGAAGCCACCCCTCCATGGAGCGATGCTGCCCTTGAGGTAAAGAGGGAGAAGGGAGTTGAGCTCAGGTGCACAGGGCTGGGCCTGCTTGGCTGTTCAGGGTCAAGGCAAAGATGGAACCCAGGCTCTCTCTGCAACTTTCCTACCCTGGGCTCCAGGCTGGGGCTACTCTAGGGAGAGGCTGTTGGGAGTCAAGGAGAAACAAGCAGTCTCCACAAGATATGGCCAGAACTGACCAGGGGAGGGAGGGCTGGAGAAAAGCCAGAACATGGTATCGATCTCAGAAGGCTGAGGTGCCCAGAGCCACACGTATCCATTCATTGAGGGACCACCATCAAGGACTCGGGACCATCACCCTGATACCAAGCTCAGGAACCAAGTCCTCACCCCTGGAGCCACCCCGGGGTTCAGAGGCCTGGGAGCCAGGGTGCCAACCCACAGGGCCGAGTGGCCCTAGGAAAGGTGCTCCCCGAAAAGGGAGTCAAGGTCTTTGACTCTGCAGGAAGGTCCCAAGGTCCCAGCTGAGAAGCAACAGCTCCACACCGGAGAGGCCGGGCCTGAGGGCAGGTGCCAGGGGACAGGGGCTGAGGAGGTGGGAGCCCAGAGCAGATGGAGGTGGCGGTGGTGCCAGTGACGCAGGGGCCCGTGAAGGCACTGCCGGGTGACGGAGGTTTAGACTGCTGCAAGCAGCTTCTCACTCTGCCAGAATGTGACACCCCAAAATAAGCAGCCACCGTGGCGGCGGCTGCAGGATCCGACGTGAGGTGCGCAGTTATAAATGGCAGCATGGAGCCAGCCAGGAAGCCCACCCTCAAAGGCAGCCACTCCATTCGAATGTCGTCCCCTTCCTCACCGCCACCCCCAAAGCCCTGCGCTCTGAGCCCCGGCGGGCCCACCGACCACTCCCTGAAAGGAGGGATGTGACAGGCAGGGGCTCTGGGAACGGAGGGCTTCCCACGTGGAAGTGGTTACCAGAAGCCTCTTTGTCTCATCTCTGGCAACTTCCCCCACCCCCACCCCTCCCTCTCTTCCATCCCTTTCTCCTCTTCCTCCCCTCCTTCCTTTCCAGCCCCCATCCCCACCCTGGAGACAACTCCCAGCCCCTCTTCCATCCACAGTCCCCTGCCGCCACCCCAGCGCTTGTGCGCTCTCCTCGGTGCCTGAGAACAATCTCTATCCACCATCCCCAGCCTCCTCGGGTTCCTGACCTTCCCACTCCCCCTTTCTCCCTGGCTCTTTCCCATTACCCCCACCCCCAGGTTTGGGAGCCGGTCCCTAGCTTCTCTTCACCCCTCCCTTAACCCGGTCTCCTTTCCCCTCCCCTCTTCTTCGGTCCTAACCTGAATCCCACTTCCCTGCACGTTTTCCCGTCTAACCTTTCTTCCTCCTATTCTTCCTCTTCCTCCTCCTCATCTCCCTCCTCCCCTAACCACTTTCTCCGGCGGAGAGCGGGCCCCTCCTATCCTCCCGGCTCAGACCCCTTCCCCACCCCACCCCCGGTCTCTGGCCCACACCCTTGGCTGTCACTCAACCCGTAGGACTATCCCCTCTCCGGCGCCCTCCATCTGTCCTGGGGGTGGGGGTGGGGTTGGATTTCCCCGTGCGCCCCCAGGCTGCCCCCTCCCCACATCCCTGTGCTCTCAGGTGACTGGAAAGTGCTGAGGCACGGGGCACGAGAAGTTGCTGAGTCGGCGCTTCCCCAGCCGGCCCGAGTCCTCGGCGTCCCCAGGAGCAGGTGGAGCCGGGACAGCGGAACCTGAGCTTCCCTCCCGGCTCCGGCCCGGTCCGCCTGGCCCCTGCGTCCCCCACGGTCACGAGCTCCCCACACGTCCCGGCAGGGTCTGAGTTGGGTCGCCCCTCCAGCCGGCGGTCCTGGAGGCGGGGGACCAAGCCTTTCCCCTCGCCAGGCTACCCCCACCCTCTGCAACTGCCCCGCCCTCGAGCCCTGGGGGCTGGGGCGCCCGGCTCCCCTCCTCGGGAAGCCCTCCGCCCTCCTGCGGGCTGGGGCACCTACCTTGCAGCAAGCGCCTGAGCCCGGGCAGCATCTTGTCTCCACGCTCGGGGGAGGGGGCGGCGGTGGGGGGCGGCGCTCCCACTCGCTCCCCGAGCCCGCCAGACGGACGGCGGGGACTCCGCGGGGCCCCGGGAGGGCCCGGAGTCCCCGGGCAGTGGAGGGGGCCGCGGCGCTCTACCCTGCGCCCCTGGGGCTGCAGGCCTCAGGAGGAGCCATCTGCCCCGACGGGACGGGGCGGGGCGCGGCGGGGCGGGGAGGGCCGGGGCCGGCCGTCGGCGCGGAGTGCCGGCGCCCCCAGCAGCGCAGGAGGGGCGCGAACCCGGCGGCCCGTGGGTCCGTGCGCCCCGGCTGCTAGCCCAGGGAGAGTGGGGACAGCGAGGATGCGCTTCCCAACCACCCCCACTCCTTCCCGCACTCGCTGGCTCCTCCCTCGCATCTGAGCTTGCCGCCTTAACCCTTTCCTGGCCACTAGGAGGCGGGAGCCGCTCCTGAGCCCCCTCCATGCCGAGCCCTCCCCTCCTCGGAGGACCCGGAGGACTGACAGGTTCGATAGCCTTCTCTGAGGAAATCCCTTACAGAGGGGGTGTAGCAGTGTATGGGAACACCGTAGACTTATCCAGTTCCCCCCTCCCAGTTCTCCCGGAGGAGATGAGCTCCTGGGTCGTCTTCCCCCCTCGCAGCGTCCCTGGTGCCAAGGCTCAGACCTCCAAATTTTCTCTTTCCTGGGACCGTTTCAAGGCTCCATTTCCCCTTTGGTTTCTTGGACCCCTAACCCGGAGAGTGTGCGACTCCGTAAGAATAGTATAGGCAAGAGTTTGCGTGTGCAAGATCGAGTGCAGAGGACCGTGCGGGCACGCACTAGGATGCTTGTGCAGGTGTGACTCCTGAGTGCTTGTGCGCTACGTTTTATGTGGACCCAGGGGAGGGGGGAGGGGGGCACGTGAGTGCGCCAGCGGGTGAGCCGTGGAGTGCCCGCCCGCGAGTGTGTCTGCGCTGGTGGGGATCCTGGGGCCGTGCGGGAGTTTGATGGAGCGAACTTGGGGATGGGTGGCGAGGGTACATGTGTTCGGGGGTCCGTGTGTGTCTTGGTGCATTTGCAAGCGGCTGCAAGTTTGGGTGCGCGTGTGACTGCATGTATATATTATACATAGTGTTCTAAAGGGGACATCTCATCTCCCGCGGGGGATAGGAGAGGGCTCAAGGGTGAAGAGGGGGGCGTTGGCTTCGCTCAAGCTGCTTCTATTTCCTTTTAAAGACCGGTACGTTCTGATCTCATCGGGGTTCCACGCGCCCCTCGAGGCCGCGTTCGGGGAGATACCTGCTGGCCAGGGACCTAACCTAACATTTCCTGACAAAGGCGGCGATGCCTACCATCCTGGCTTTGACTCAGCCCAGAGGGTTCGGCATCCAAACCTGGGATGCAGGATCCCGGTGCAGGATCGGCGTGGGGACAGAGGCCGAACGGTGCCGGCCGGGCTGCGGCTGCTGGAGCGGCGCAGAGCCATCTGCGACCCGCCCAGCCGAGCCACAGAAGCGCGGGAACCCGGTAAACCCCGGTGGCTCCTCCTCCGACCAAAAAAAAAAAAAAAAAAAAAAAAAGGAACCCCTCGCCCTGCCGTCTCTCCCTGACTCCTCCTTTCCGGTCTGTGCCCCACGCAGCGCCCCTCAACTAGTTGGCACCGTGTAAATGCCGGTCTCATTTTCCCATTCATTCTCCTTTCCATCCACAGTCTCACATTCTTCCCTCGTTCTCATTCAATTTTTCTCATTTTCTCCCCCCATTCTTACTCGTGTTTTTTGATCGCTCTCCTTTCTGTTCCTTTCATCCCGCCCTCTGTGTCCTTTCCTGCTCTTTTGCATCTGTCTCTTTCTCTCCGTATCTTCTGCCTCTCTCGTCGTCTCTCCGTGTCTCTGCCGCTTCCCTCCGTTCCTTGCGGCTCCCCGCCTCTCTGTCTCTTCATCTCTGCGTCTTGATCTTCCTTTCCATCCTATTTCTTTAGCCGACTTGCACCTTGACGCTCGGGCGCCCCCTGCTGGTTCCATCGTCTGCTCGTCCTGGTCTCCCCCACCCTCTGGGCGCCCAATTTCCTTTCCCATTCTCTTGATCAGATCGGGTAGAGGCAGAAAGGGGCATTTTGGGGGGGGCTCTGCTCCCCCTCCCATCTCTAGAAGGAATAAGCTCCTGCATTTCCAGAGACCCACCCAGCAGAGGGCCCGCGCCAGGGAAGAGGGGGCCTGGAGGGGACGGCGGGGAGGGAGTGTTGGGGGTAGCAGGGTGGGATTTGGCGTCCTTCCCCAGAATGAGCCGAGGCACAATCTGTCGCTGGGTTTGTTTGCCGAGCTGCCTCCGGAGCGCAGTGGGGCTGGCTCCCGGGGAGCGAAATATCACAAGATGCGTAGACAGACGCTGCGGGCGGGTGGGCGGCGGCGGGCTGACTCAGGTGTGCTGTCATCAGCCCCCCCCCCCATCCCCCGCGCCCGCTCTCCTCTGGGAGGGGTGAGGGGACCCTGAGTCCCCAGCACAGGTAGGAACACGGAGCTGGGAGGGGAGCCCCCATCCTGGGTAAGCTTCAGGGATGGGGGATGCACCTGCCAATCGTTCTTGGCTCTAGGGCTCCCCTGCCCCCCCATGGGGACACCCCCAATTGGAGTATGCTCCTGACATTGATCAAGCCCTCTGCTCCCATCACATTATACAGGCATCAGTTTCCTGTAATCATCTGCTGACTCACCACTTTCCCACACTAGACTGTCAGCTTTTTGAGGGCAGGAGACTCCTCTCATTCACCTTTGTGTCCCCTGCAGGCAGTCAAGGCATACTTGGGGATGAACTGATGGTTGGTGGCTGGCTGGCTGGCTGCTCTGTCTATGGGGAAATACCACAATGCTTTTGGCCTTCCGGGTAGAATATTCTGACCCCTGGCTCCTCTTCCTACCCACATTTGCAGTCCTCCACACCCCCACCCCACCTCCAGACAGGCACCTCCAGGCAGGCAGGGAATTGGAAACAGCTCTTTCTGGAGCCTGAAGACCAGAGTTCTCTAGGTGACCCTAAGCAAGTGACTCTTCTTCCTGGTGAGTTCCTCAGTTTCCTCATCTGTAGAGTGTGAACTCATACGGATTTGATAACTCTCCAGCCACTCAAGGGTATGAGAAAGTTTTTAGTAAAATGAAGTTCTGACCAGTCAGTGTCTGTGATGGTGGCTGTTGTCATTACTTTTTGGTGTTGGTTCTTAAGGTTCTTTATCCCTGTAGAACCAGGCACCATGTTTGAACACGAGTTGAACTTCTGCAGTTAGATATTTGGGGACCTGAGGGAGTAAGCAAATGGCAAAGGGTAAGGAGGGCCTGTGCCATAGGGCTTCGAGGTCCATCCCCAGCTAGTCTTTTGCCAGGTCCTGGGGAGTACTGGGTCCTTAAAACTTGGCCACAGAGCTGGCCCGCCCTCTGGTGGCTGCAGATGGAGCAGCTACCCAGAAGTGGGCTGATGGTTAGGTTTTCCCTGAGAAAGGGGAGGACCTGCTGTATGGAGACAGTGGAAGGAAAGAAAGTCAAGTAGAAGAAGCAGGATATTGGCGCTAACCAGGGGAGTCTCAACTTCCTCTGAGTTTCTACTTTTTAACAGCACCCCTACTCTCAGGGCAACACACGAGGCCCCTCTTCCCTCTGGGGGACCTCATCTAGTGAGTTCACAGAATGTCCCCAGTCCTTTCTCCTCCACCTGGTTGGAAACCTCACTGTGTAGGACACTCGGCAGTTAGTGTACGCGGTGGGATGGCTCAAAGGTCAAGAGCACAGGCTTTGATGGGTTCATGCCCTGGCTCTGCAGCTCACTAACTACATGACCTTGGGCAAGGTGTTTAACTTTTTTGAGACCCAATTTTTCCATCCAGAAAATGAGAGGCCGGTGATACTAGTTCCCACCCTGTAGGGTTGCTTGGAGATTAAATGAGGTAGAACATGAGAGAACAGATAATCTGACTCTGTGGTCAATAAATGCTAATAAGAATATTATTAATTTTCTCCTTTATCCTAACAGCACCTGCAGAAATAGATATTGCAGTCTAGGGGGAAAAACATAGTATGACCTGAGAATTTATAAGCTGTGAGTGGCAGAGTTGAGCCTGGGAGTCAGTTCCTACTATACGTAAACTCCTGCCCCCTGTGTGTCTGACCCCTTGGCTGAGCTCCACTTCTCTAACTGCTCCTGGCTCAGACCAGGTTGCCCAGTTTGATGAAAGTAACCCCTACCTGAATCAGAAGTCTTGAGTTCTAGCCTGGATTCTTGTCTTTGAATGGCTGGGTAACCTGGGACAGAGCTCTGTCCTCTCTGGACTTCAGCCTTCCCTAAATTGAAAGGAGCACCTTGAACTCAATGCCCTTTATTAATTTTTTAATTAAAACAGAAATGATTTTATTCATTATTTTTAGAGAGAAGGGCAAGGAGGGAGGAAGAAAGGGAGAGAAACATCAACGTATATTTGCCTTTGACCTGCCTCCAGCTGGGGACCTGGCTTGCAACCTGGTTATGTGCCCTGGCTGGGAATTGAACCAGCAACCTTTGGGTTTGCAGGCTGGTGCCTATTCACTGAGCCACCAGCCAAGGCTTTCAATGCTCTTGAAAGTCTCATAAAGTCATGACTTCATGATATTCTTTTCTCTATCAGTCCAGAACTGGAAGCTACTGAAAATGAACATCTCAGCTATGTCCTGGGCTTTATCACCCCCCCCCCTCCCCAGCTCTAAAGAGTGTGCTGAGAATTCCAGGGTAAGATAAGGGACCTCCTAGATTTCATTTTGGGGTCCACAGCGCTCCCAGTGCCTAGCAGGCCTGCCCCAAGCTTGTCAGTGACCCCACGCTCTGGGGGCAGGGGTTGGACCAGAACCCTCCCCACACTGAGTTTATGTCCTATTTTGCCCAGCCTGATGGGGACATGGCTCCTTTCCACATTCTTTCTAAAATAAGAAAGAAAACCTAAATTAGATTAGTTTAAAGGGCAAGGGTGTCAGAGATGTTTTCTCCTTCCTGCTTGGTTTTTATGGTCTCTGTCCATTCATATCCTTTACAATAATAACTGGCATTTATTGACCTCTTTATGTTCATGAACTTATATGTATTGAATCACTTAACAGAGTAGCTCTATGGAAGAAGGCCTATTACTATCCCCCTTTTACAGATGGGTAAACAAACTCAGATAGGTACTATTATGCTTAGATTTGAACAAGGAGGATCTTGGCCTGGGTCCTATGCTTTAGAGGGCTTCACTCTGGTCTTCCTCCAGCCAAAGTCCTTCAAGGGGGTGCAAAATCCCTGAGACCAAGCCGGGTCTGGATTCCTCTTCTAGATCACAATTTGGGTAGCCAGGATGTGGGAATCTCAAGCCTACTTCCTACCCACCATTTCCCATCCACCCTTCTGCCAGTGCGTGCAGCCCTGGCTGAAGGGTGCTGGAGGGGCAGCTGTAGGAGAGGGTGTGGTTGGGACTTGACACGGGAATGGGATGTTCCCATGTATGAACATGAGACCCCTTGTTGTTGAAAAGGAGATATGTTTGCTAAGAGAGGAAGAGGTAGCTGTATTTCCATATAGAACTCCGAGGAGTAAGATCACTGTAAAACTGAATCTAGCTCTTCAATGTCAGGCTTCCTTGAAGAATACGAAAGAGCAATGTTGGTGTGGTAGGAGGTGAGGGGCACCTTGTGGACTGGTGGGGCAAAGAGAACTCTCCCAGCTTATGAAACTAGCGCCTCTGTTTGCTCTCCAGCCCCACAGATGACTTCATCAAAGGTGACATGGCCGGGAGGGAGGCTATAGAGCCCCGCTCTGAACCTGGGTTTCTGTGAATGTTTTCTTCTTGTATGAAGGTCTATGGCAGTCTTGACCAAAAGTCAGAATTTTGACTCCTTGGGAGTCTATTGGTTAGAAAGTTGGGTCTCATTGTATACCAATGAGCTTGAGTTTTCTTTCCAGAGAAAAGAGCCTCCTTTTCTCCCTAGACTGTGAATTCGCTGAGTACAGAGTCCATATTTTCTTTGAGTGTGTTTATTTTATGCACCTGTCCAGCCTTGGGCCAGAGTAGGCACTTGGCAAATGTTGCTGAACTATTGGACCCACAGTCTAAAGAGGAAGATGCTAATCAAACAATCATGGCTCAAGGTGCTGGGTTGATGAGCATATGTGGAAAATCTGGAATGTGGGGTGGGAGTGGGGAAGTATGAGGAAGCATTGGCTGGGGTTGCCTGTTAAAAGAGTTGCAAAGGTCGCTGGTTCGATTCCCCAGCCAGGGCCCATAGCCAGGTTGCAAGCCAGGTCTCCAACCAGGTCTGTGGCTGGAGGCAGGTGAAAGGCAACCATACATTGATGTCTCTCTCCCTCTCTCTAAAAATAATAAATAAAATCTTAAAAAAAAAAAAAAAAAGAGTTGCCTTTGGCTCTATTAGTCCGGGAACCCATTTTATGGGTGGTAAAAATTCAGAATGAGTCACCCCAAGATGTGTCTCAGTGGTATGCAGATTATTATTGTTATTATTCTTAAACCCTCACCTGAGGACATATTGATTAATTTTAGAGAGAGAGGAAGGAAGAGAGGAGAGAAACATTGATCGGTTGCCTCCTGCTCATGCCCTAACTGGGGACTGAACATGCAACCCAGGCATGTGCCCTGACCAGGGATCGAATCTGCAACAGGATGATGTTTCAACCAACTGAGCCATCCAGCCAGGGCTAGATAACTTCTGTCCCTGAAGCTCTAGATATGTGAGTCTCTGGCTCCCTTATGTATATGGGGCTCCCATATGTAGATATGTAATTAAATTTGTTTATTTTCTCTTGTCAATCTATCTCATATAGATTAATTATTAGACTAGACGAAATATCCTTGAGGAGTAAAGGAAAGTTTCTTTCTCCCCCACAGAGTGAAAGCCTGATGACTTCCCTTTCCCTGCTGCAGAAATTATCCAACCCCCCAAGAAGAAGAATGGCCCAGTTAAAGTACCCCAGCTGAAGAAGAGGTGCTTATGGCAACCCCTCATTGCATGACCCTCTATGGACAGCACTTTTCTCATCTATATAGTGACTGGACAAGAGAAGACAATGACAATTCCTTTTCCGTCAAAGACTGTGTACTGAAGCCACTGACTTTGCCAAGAAAAGTGAGTACTTGTGTGAGAGGTGTGGTGAGAGGCAAGGTAGAGTCACAAGCTTTAGTTTGAGGGACATGGACCCACCTGGCCATTCCCACTGTCACTGTACAGTTCAGACTCTGCTAACAGACCAATCACAGTAGCTCACTGACAGATTTCTCTGTCTCTCAGCCCACTTTCCTCAATCTCAAAATGAATCTTCCCAAGGTGTAGTTTTGATCATGTACCTTCTTGCTCACAAGGCTCCAGTGGCTAAATCTGCCCGGCAAATGATTACTATCTACCAACTCCGAAGAGCTCACTCAAACTGAAGAGAAGCCTTAAGACTTCAACAGATAAGCAGATGAAGGCTGTGCACAGGTCCTTTACCCAGCAGGATAAGCAGAGAGTCAGCACATACTTGGAAAATGGTTCAATAGGAAACCAGGTAAGAGAGGTGGGCAACCACTTTGCCCAGGAGGATAAGCAGAGAATCAACAAACACTTGGAAAATAGTTCTACCCATTAATGATCAAGGCAATGGAAATGCAAGCACTGTGGGACTAGTGTTTCATAGCTACTGAATTAACAGAATTTGCGAACACCCTCACCCCGTGCTGGCAAGGCTAAGTGACATCTGTGTTCCTTACATCTCTGGAAGCAATGTATAAAACTTTGGAAAACAGTCTAGGAAAGCGTAACAAGAGCCTTGAAAATATGGCTGCCTTTTGACCTATTAATCTCATTTCCAGGAACTGATTTGAAGAACATAATTCAATACTGAAACAGCCCCGGTTGCATCACTGGGGTGATCTTTCAGCGCTTCTCCAGGCAGTGGGCTGGTTAAGAAAGCCAGGGCTCATCTAGTCGATGCAATGTTATGCGGACACAAAAATAATAATCATGGAGAATATGCAGAAGCATGGGAACTGTGTATCACCTTGCGTTTGCTGAGAAAAAGCAGAACACAACATTTGCGTGAACGCAGGGACCGCCATCATGAACCATAGGTATTCATGTTGACAAAGTCTGCAAGAGGATATGCAAAAACGAAAATGATGGAAAGTTGGAAGAATAAGGAGTTGTGCTCCCCCCTTTTTAAAAGAAGTTTCCTTGTTAACTTTGTTGAAAATTATTTTCATGAGAGAATGGGTTCTAGAGAAACCAAGCCTCTTATGGGTTATAGAATACAGTCAAAACCCTTTAGCCTATGTTCACTATAATCATTACAATGATTGCATTTGAAGTGTTCCTTATATTCCAGGCAGTGAGGTGAGTCACGTTTATGTATACAGTATATGCTAGGGGTGTCAAACGCATTTTTTTTTTTTTTCATTATTTTTAGAAAGAGGGGAAGGGAGAGAGGCAGAGAGGGAGAGAGACATCAATGTATGGTTGCTTTTCACCTGCCTCCAGCCACGGACTTGATTGGAGACCTGGCTTGCAACCTGGTTATGTGCCCTGGCTTGGGAATCGAACCTGCGACCTTTGGGTTCGCAGGCCGGCGCCTTATCCACTGTGCTACCAGCCAGGGCCTCAAACTCATTTTGACTGGGAGCCGCATCAGCCTCTCAGTTGCCTTCCAAGGGCCGAACGCCATTTTAGGACTGCATAAATATAACTACTCCTTAACAGTTAAGTGAGCCAGGCAGGAACCAGGTGCCAGGTTGAAGGTGCCGAGCAGGATAAAACAAGGTGGAGGGCAGGATTCACCCTGTGGGCCTTGTGTTTGCCATCCATGATACATGCGATTTCATTGGATCTTCATGACGACCCTGTGAGAGTAAAAACTAATATTATACTCATTTTACAGGTAAGAATCTGAGATCCTGTGTGATTAGCCCACCTGCCTAGCTGTTCACAGCAAGTGGCTGCGCTGTGCTTCGACCTCAGGCTGTCTGAGGCTAATTTCCACAATCAGCTTTGTATGTCGATGTTGAATGAACTTCAGTCATTAAGGTATCACCTTCGCAATTGGGGGATAACTGTAGCTCACACATCATGTGTGGGGCTGGCCAAAAAGTCCGTGGCCAAATGTGGCCAAAAAGGACACATTTTCCATTTTCACCAATAACTTTATTGGTCTGGATATTTTGAGTATGTTGGCTAGCTCCCACTATTGGCTTCTCGTGGGTAGAGGCCAGGAGTGTTGCTAAGCATCTTCCAATGCAGAAGACGGCCCCACAGCCAAGAAGTATTTGGCTAAAATGTCAATGGTACCAAGAAACTTCACAAACCACTTTTGACATATTTGACCAGTCACAGGACCTTCTCCATACACTGCATAAATCTTTTTCTTTTCTTGCATTTCAGTTGCGTTTTTACCATTCTTGAAATAATAAAGCATAATATGTTGAAGATGTTGCATATCTTCTTCCATCTTCAATATTTAAATGGCTGCACAAAAATTTTGATAATTTTTTTTTCAAATGCATGCTAATATGACAGCTGCCACAATGCAATCTAACAAAATTATTTTGAATGACGTTAAAGACAACTAAGCACTACTGGAGTCATTGTATGGAAAAAACTAAGTGAACTTTTTGACCAACCCAATATTATGATTTACTTAATTTTTAACTTGAAATCAACTTTTATTTATTTATTTTTTAAAATATTTTATTTATTACTTTTAGAGAGAGGGGAAGGGACACAGGCAGAGAGAGAGAGAGAGACATCAATGTATGGTTGCCTTTCACCTGCCTCCAGCTACGGACCTGGTTGGAGACCTGGCTTGCAACCTGGTTATGTGCCCTGGTTGGGGAATCAAACCAGTGACCTTTGGGTTTGCAGGCTGGTCCCTTACCCACTGTGCCACCAGCCAGGGTGAAATCAACTCACTTTTTAAACAATTGAATACCTACTCTAGCATGAGCCTAAGCAAGAATTGCTTTGCAATCATCACTTAAATGTGCTGGTTGTATCTTTCAAAGAACAGCAAAAATGCAATAAACATTAATAGTATAAAAACACCTAGGATAAGCTCTGGCTGGTGGCTCAGTGGATAGGCACCAACCTGTGAACCCAAAGGTCACTGGTTATGTCCCCAGTCAGGGCACAAAACCAGGGTGCAAGCCAGGTCTCCAGCCAGGTCCGTAGCTGGAGGCAGGTGAAGGGCAACCATACATTGAAGTCTCTCTCCTTCTCTGCCTCCCTCCCTTCCCATCTCTCTAAAAATAATAAACAAAATTTAAAACAAACAAACAGAAAAACCCAAAACAAAAAAATCACCTAAGGTAATCTTGTACACCCTCCTTTGGGAAGAACTGAACTATCTTATACCCCAACCTCCCACTTCAGTCTTTCTTCCTCCACACATCATACCCACTCAGGGACAGCCATTCCTGAGGTCTGTGTCTGCCCCTGCCCCTGCTAGATGTCCTCTCTGGGCTCTTTCAACCCCTCCTATCTAGGAGCATTCAGACCAGTTTTTGTGTCACCTCCCTGTCCCTAGGCTCAGTGCTTCCCCAAGGCTTCTGAGCCACATCCAGATCAAAGCCCTTAGTGGACAAACAGGACATTCAGATTCATGAAGTTGTCCACCCCAGTAATTAATTCCTATTTATTAAGCTCCTACCATGTGCCAGGCACTATACTAGAAGCTACATACGTACGTCATCTCTATGGACGTTTTCTTTCATCTATTGGTACATTAAAAAATTGCTTTTTATTTTATTGTTTTAAGGATATTTCATATGATATTTGTCTTTTAAACAGATTTTTGTGTATGCAGGGCAGTATTCTTTTTTTAAGATTTTATTTATTATTTTTAAAAAGAGGGGAAGAGAGAGAGGCAGAGAGGGAGACAGACATGAATGTATGGTTGCTTTTCACCTGCCTCTAACCACAGACCTGACTGGAGACCTGGTTTGCAACCTTGTTATGTACCCAGGCTGGGGAATCGAACCTGCGACCTTTGGGTTTGCAGGCCGGTGCCTTATCTGCTTTGCTACCAGCCAGGGCAGTATTCTTATCTATAGGCACAATGTTGTATAGCAGATCTCTCTATATGTTCTTGCTCTTGCATAACTGAAACTTTATTTTTAGCTCCTTGTAATGACCTTGTGGAATGGAGATGATTTTTAATTTCCCCTTTTAATTTCTATGTTAAGAAACAGAGGTCCATCAAGGTTAAGGTATTTGCTCAAGTCACACAGTGGGTAAGTAACAGAGTCCAGATTCAAGTCTAGTGCAGACTGACCCCAGAGCCCTTCATCTTACCACCTTAGTCCTCGGTCTTGTCAATGGTGAGGGGTCCACGAAGGCCAGCAGCCCCTCCTCCATACCTTCCAAAGTGGGCCTGTGAATTGGTTTCCTCTCCAGGGTGTGGGGAAAACAGACACTCATTCATTATGGATGGAGGTCTTGATTGGTATGACCCCTTTAAAGATAAATTGATGACAGCAATTAAATTTAAAATCCACATGCTCACGGACCCCAAACTTCACTTTTTAGGAAATTATTGGCAATTGTCCTTGTACACAAAGGCACCTGTAGATTGATAGTCAATGCAGCCTTGTTTGTAGTAGCCTATGATGTAGTATACACAACCTAATTATCATCAGGAGGGGATGGCTTACGTAAATTTTATTTATTTATTTAGTTACAAAGATTTTATTTATTATTTTTAGAGAGAGGGGCAGGGGGAGAGGCAGAGAGGGAGAGAGACATCAATGTATGGTTGCCTTTCACCTGCCTCCAGCCACGGACCCAGCTGGAGACCCAACTTGCAACCTGGTTATGTACCCTGGCTGGGAATTGAACCAGTGACCTTTGAATTCGCGGGCCAGTGCCCTAACCACTGTGCCACCAGCCAGGGCTTGCATAACTTTTAGTATATCCATACACAGCTGTCAAAAAGAATGAAGGCTTATACGTTCTTATATGGAACAATCTCAAAGACATTAAGATAACAAAGCAAGACACAGAACATTGCAATAGTATGTTATCATTTGTGTCAAAACTCTGTGGGGTAAAATATGTATATAATCTCACATGTGTACAGAGATTCATAGGCTTTCTCTGAAAGGCTATAAACACAACAGGTAATAGGAGCTGCCCGGAATTTGTGTTGGGAGGACTCTGGTTGAGGTGACAGGGGACGGCAGACTACACTGGAGTCTCAGGGTCATTTGAGGGGCATGGAGGTGTGAGTAAGAGCGATACTCTTACTCACACCTCTGCACCCACAACAGTCACGTCGGCTGCGCCCCGGATTGTGGGAGACTTATTTTTGACTCTGTAACCTTTTGTACCGGTTTTTAAAAAATAAAAACCCTAAGCAGGCATTGCCTGTTTAAAAATTTAAAATTTAAAATGAAAAAAAAAGAGGAATGGTCTGCCTGAGGCGAAATCCACCTAAAGAATGGGGATGCTTCTGGATGCAGGTGGACCCAGGCGGAGCGGTTGAGAGGTCCGGGCCTGAAGGCCTCTGGGTCTCTTGGGCTCTTTTCCCTGGGAGCTTTTGTCCTCTCCTTTCCTGGCAGTGGCTGAGGATGGCTCCAGAGGCAGGATTTTGGTCAAGGCATGTTTCAGCAGCTTTACCAAGCCCGATATGTCACCATCTAGGACTGCATTTCCTTATTCCTAAGGTGGGGGGAACACACACCTCACAGGGTGGCTGTGAGCAAACGAGCTGGTACTAGCTGGTGCATCCAGACAGGAAAGGACAGCGGGGAGGACCCTCCATGACCTTGGCGAAAAGGGAGAAGTTGACCGACCCATTAGGGGTCAAGCCAACACAGATGGGACTGGGAGGGATGCTCCCACCAGTGACAGTATTTGGGGGTGCAAGTTATAGAAACCCCCACCTAGACTGGTTTAAGCCAGCCTTTGTGTCCATCTTCTAGAGAAAGCTGGCCTTCCCCAGTCGTGGGATAAAAACATCTTTCCCTTCTCCCCAAGCTATCTTAGGTCAAACCCCACTTGACGCAAATAACTGTCTCTGGGAGGGTAACATATATCAGTGGCTGGCAAGAAGCGTGATGCCTCCATAACGATCTTGGACTTATCGGGGCAGCTCTGCGGATGGGGTCAGATCCAGAGCCACCTGACTGCTAAACAGTAAGGAGGGGTCAGGAGCATTTGAGGGAAGGGGTCAACCGTAATAACCACCACACCCCCTAGGTCCAGGTAATGGTATCTTAGCTAAAGACAGACCACCCATCCATTCATTCACCCATTTATCTCTTTTGTAGTTTATTAAATGACCAATGGGTGCCATGCACAGGTAGGGGGGCTGCAGGGTGACCAGTGACCCCACTCTCTGCCTAGTGCTTGCTTCCTTCAGGGTGTTGCTTCTACTTCCCTTTTCCCAAGGCCCCCTGGCCTCCCTACTTCCCTGGACCTCATGATGCCACGTGCACTCATGTCTTTCTCAATCAGTTCCAGTTCATTTTTTTCCCCAAAGCAGTCACCACCTTCCGAGGTGCTCTGTGAGTTACTTATTTATTTGGTTTGTTGTTTATTGTCTATCTTCCTATAAGGACGTAGACTCGACAAGAACAGGGAGTTTTGTCATTTTTGCTCACAGGTGTGCCTGCAGCCCCTGAAGCAGTTTCTAGCCCCCAGCAGTCACTCGATAAATGGTTGCTGAGTAAATAACTACAAGAGGTCCCTGTTTCCACCCCGTGCCTTTGAGTGTTTACATGTGGTGGTAGGGGAGGGGAACGGAGACATGAAGTAGTCTCAAAACACAAATGTGAAGGTATAAACAGGGCCAAATGCTATGATAAATGGGTACAGGCCACAGTGAGAGAACTTACACCAGTCCTGGGGACTGGGGACAGTGTCCTTCAGGAAGTAACTTTTGAGTCAGGCTCTGAGGGCTAAGTAGGAGTTGGCCGGGAGTGAGGCGGTGAAGGACTGGGCAGGGGCTTCACGCAGGACATAAGGGCCCAGTGGCTTCTCCTGTGAAACGGTGAGAATAGGGGAGACTGGGAGCGCTGAGGCCCATCGGAGGTTTCAGACCCCTTTAATGGAGGAACAGCTCCAACAGCACTGGGAGGGAGCTCAGTGCAATTTTATTCCTCTTTTCTGGTTGAGGAAGGTGCTCAGAGAGGGAAGGACTTGTTCAGGGACACATGTTGGTGTGTGTGTGAGAGAGAGAGCCCAGGGAAGACTTGTGGATGAGGGGTGGCCATCAGGGGCGTGGACAGACATCATAATGACCGACCTTTGAAGTGTTCACCCTCAATTCTGTAGAATTAGTGGGGACTGTGGAGGAGGAAGACGTTTTTATGTCCCCTTCTAGGGTCTTCTGGCTAGTCTAATAATTAAATTCACATGAGACTTAACATGAGCAAATGACCAAATTGAATGACGTAAGTATGCGTAGATGGGAACCCTTCATGCACGTTCAGAGACAGGAAGTTAAAAATCCTGCTGGAATGAGGAGGCAAGATGCCTTTGGGGCTTCCGAGGGGAGGGAGATGTTGCAGAACAATAAGAAGAGCAGGTATTCAGTAATTAGTGTTTGCTCTCCTGTATAGATAGGCCATAAAAAGTTATTTCTGGTAATAACTCATTATGGGCAAGGCCCCAAATTTGAATTCATTAAGGGAGCGGTAAATGTTTCTTGTGAGCCCGCAATGTCTTGATTGCCTTCAGCTCAAAATAATCCACATGCCAAACTGGCACATCTCAGGGAGGCCTGTTCTGAACCCCTGGGGCCAGGCCTTGCCAAACACACCTTGGCAGCCTTAGTCCTGTCTTTTTTATGACCGTTTTAACTCCAGAGTCTTGCAGCCTGACCTGGATTTTTCACAGCTCTGGGCCCCTCCGGTCCCCAATCGCAGGAACCCTGCAGACATCCCAGGTCCTGAACGGATCTAGTCTGCCAGCACCACCAGGACTAGACCAGGCCACACACAGAGCTCAGTGGGGATCAATTCCCTCCCCGGTGCCCTTTCTGGTTCAATCTACCAGCCCTGCTTCTGGGATCCCATTTATCGGCATTCCTCCGATCTCATCGACTTGCTTGGGACCTCTCTGTCTCAAAATTTGACAGGTGGTCTCTCCTTTGCCCCTCAATATGGCTTAAAGACTGACCCTATGCAGTGGGGGGCTCTGATGACCCCTGGCTTTGAGGTCCACATTTGAGGTCCACAAATTGTAGGGTGAGGCAGGCCAGCTGCAGTTAGCCCCAGCAGCCCCATATAGCGAGCAATATGAGTTGGAGGAAGACTGGTGAGAGAGGCAAGAGTGCCGGGGGTGTCCTTGCAGCCTCTGTCGGGGCTCTCTGGCTGCCCAGGCTGCCTGGCCTGGGGAGATGGAAGGGAGGTTCCGTGGCTGACTCCTGGGTGGCATGGGGAGATGGCAAAGGCAGTCAATTTAGCCTGGTCTGCTCTTGCAGGAGTCCTAGGCCACCAGCTGCAAAATGCAATCTGGGCATCACCACCCTACCCCCGCCTCTCTTACCTCCTCAGATGCTTGGCCTGAGCCCAATCGCTTCATCTGAACCCAGATACCTATCAGGTGTGCACGGATGAACAGCTGATAGCATCTGGGCCGTCACCTCTGGGAGGTGTCTCCTCCTCCTCACTGGGGACTCGGAAACCCAGCCCTTCCCCAGCCTCTACCTGGATCCCTTCTGGCTGGTGGGGCAGGTGCTCAGCGGGGGCCAGCAGAAGTGCTTAGTTTGGCGAATTGTGGAGAGCAGTGTACACATGAGTGCATGATTTTTCTGTCTCTTCCTTTTCCTCCATCAGCAAGCAGCATTCCATGGCCCCCACTCAGCTAGGAAGTATGGAAACAGGCTGGGAAGGGGAGACAGAGGGACAGGTCTTTGAGTGCTCATTGGTGTCGTCACCTCCTCCACAGGAACATCTGTGTTTTGTGGGAGGGAAGGGAATTGTACTCATGTTGAGCTTTGCAGAAACTTGGGCCATTTGTATCCAGAAGTCTTACATCCTTTGAGTGTTTTTGTGGGCTTCTGTCTGCTCGGAGAGCTAGAGACTCCAGGGCCTAAAAGACTCAGCTTCTTATGATGCGGGCAGCTGTGCTGACCCAGTTCTCACAGGAAAGGGTGGCTGAGTGGTGGTTGGGATGTGGAACTGAATTAGGAAAACAAAGAAGCTCCAAGTCCCAGCATTCCCAAAGGAATGGTCCAGGAAAGCAGAACCACAAAGCTATTTGGTATCTTAAAACCAAGGGCGATTCAACTTCAGAGATTGTTAACACACCTTTGACACTGTTAGTAGGAAGGGACTTTGTCTAAGTTCCAGGCTGAGGTTATGTTTTGAGCAGGAATTCACTTTTTCAAGTTCCCAAGAAGTAGGATTAAAGTTGGATGTTCTCTCCCCGAGAGAATGTTGGTTTTAGAAGGAATCCAGAAATAACTGACTACACAGATGGGGAACACGTTCAAGAAGAAGTTAGGCCGGGGGCAGTTTTCCCTAGAACTTCATCAGAATCACCAGATGTTGTCTAGGGTTGGGACCCAGGAAGCTGCATATGATAGTGTATCATACATGCAGTAAAGGACATGAATCTCAAGTGTGTGCAGTCCAGTGGATTTTCACACGTGGATAAAACTGCCTAAGCTGCCTAACTGCCCCTCAGATCATGACATAGGCCACTTTCAAGTGCCTTGGAGGATCCACCCTCCCTCTTCCCAATAGAGATGATTAACTCACCCCTCCCCTTCTGGCAGTCATCAGCCACTATTCTGATTTTTGTCACTGTTAGCTTGCCCTGTCTGTTCTTGATTATCACACAAATAGATTTGTTTTATATTTATACACACGCACGCACATACATATGGGTGTGTATATATGTGCATGTGTGTGTATATATATCTGTATGTGTGTATATATATGTGTATGAATGTATATATGTAGTCTATCCCAAAAGTATCAAGGCAATGTCAATATAATTAAAACAGTTTGCATGGCCGATTCTTTTGGGACAGACTATATATATACATATATATAACCCCTGTATAACACGGTACTTCAACACAATTTTACTCTAACAAGGTTTGAGAATTGGAGAAATCCCTGAACAACATGGAACATAATAAGAGCTTTCAGACCAAAAGATACCTCATTTGAAATGAACAAAATTTATAAAGATCTCTTAGCTAAAAGCAACCAATGTAAAATTATCTATATTTATAATTTTGTGTCTTATGAGAAATAGAGTGAAGAAGTAAAATGGAGTCAGTCTCACCAAAGTGCTAAATTACTATGATCAAGTAGGTAGAGGCATGAGGAAATAATTCTGTTCTTTTTTTTTTTTTTAAAGATTCTATTTATTATTTTTAGAGAGAGGGAAAGGGAGAGAGGCAGAGAGGGAGAGAGACATCCATGTATGGTTGCCTTTCACCTGCCTCCAGCTGTGGACCTGGCTGGAGACCTGGCTTGCAACCTGGTTATGTGCCCTGGCTGGGGAATAGAACTAGCGACCTTTGGGTTCACAAGCCGATTCCATTCTTTTTCCCCCCAATTCTATTCTTGTTTTAACTAGCCTGGAACTTAAGCATTTGAGCCTTCCAGTCCTGAATCGATGCCTGATAACCCCTCTGGTTACCCCTTGCAAGAAGGAGGAAAGAATGTTCGCACTCCCGGCTGCCTGATATCCATTATCCAGACCATCGTTCACGTAGAGTGGACATCTCGGACTAGCCCAGAGGCCAAGAATGCAGGACTGATATTCTCAAGGATGTGCGTTTTACTCCAGGAATCCTCAGCTTTTCTATCTTCTTCAGAGCACTCTGGGCATTGCCTGGTTGTGTTTCTGGTTTGCAACCCTAAGACCCTGGAATCAATCTTTAGCATTTATTTCTATCTCAAGCCTCCTGACTTTCTGAGCATGTTCGACACTTGTTTTTTTTCTGCTCAACATCACGAATGTGAAGTTAACTGTGGTGTGCGTACCATTGCTTTGTTCTCTTTATTGTGGAGCAGTTTTCCACTGTGTGAATATAGGACCACTTGCTTATCCATATCCTTATTGGGGGCATTGGAGCTGTTTCCAGTTTGGGGCTATTATGAATAAGGCGGTGGTGAGAACGTTTGTACATGTCTGTTGGTTAAACAAGTGCCCATTCCGGGGAAATATCTAGGGTGGAATTAGGGTGATCATAGGGTAGGTGTGGCTGTAAGAACATTCCCGCTTGGCTAGGCTGACTCTCCTCTCTTGCATGTTTCTGGCTGGGGTTGGCCACAGGGGAGATTCTGGGGGATTCCAGGGCAGAAGGAAAGGAAGCAGCCATGCTCATGCAGGGTGTGGCGGCAGGGAGCAGCAGTTGGTTATCTTCTCCGGCTGAGCCAAGTGTATGTTTGTTTAGCTTCAAGGTAAAAGTCCTGGTTTCGGCAAAATATTCAAATGGTCAATGACAGAGGCAAACCAAACCAAACCAAACCTGATGGGAACTTCAGGGGTTCAGTTTATCCTTGTGAGGTGCCCGTGAAGGCTTATGGGATCCAGCCTGTTCTTTTTAGTTTTTAAATCCTCACCCAAGGCCATGTTTCCATGAGGGGGTGGGAGGCATCAATTGGTTGTCTCCTGTATGCACCCCAATCAGGAATCGAACCCACAACCTAACTGGGAAGTGCACCGACCACCCTTCGGTGCCTGGGAAAATGCTTCAAGCAACTGAACGCTGCGGCCAGAAGCAAGCCCGTTCTTGATGTCCTCCATGTTCCATCCATCTCCTGTTTGAACTGCCTGACCTGTGGAGTTCAAGCTCCAATAGGAGCTACAAAGACAGCAGCCTTGCAAGTTTGCTGAGTCAGCTCCCACATTGAGAAAAGCCCATGGCAAACCCATACGCTGCTTCCCCAGGTGGACCCTGACTGATGCTGTAGGTGTTGGTTTAGATCAATCAGAAACTGTCAAACACGTTTCCAAAGTGGCTATTCCTACTTACTGTCTCCAGTTGTCCGGCATTCTTGACAGACCTACTTGCTTTTATCCTTTAAAATTTCATCCGTTCTTCAACAAGCTCTCCTTTGGATTTTTATGAAGGATCCGGGATAAGGAACTGGTTCAGGGAAAGACATAATGGAAGCCAGTTTGATTTGGAATGATATCTTCACCACTTACTGGCTGTGTGATGTAAGTTGACTTTTCATCCTGTGGGCTTCAGCTTTTTCATCTATAAAATGAATTATTAATCATTGCTAACAAGTATTGAGTGCTTACCAGATGCCAGACACTGTTCTAAGCACTGTATGTGTATTAACTCATTGAATTCTCTCAACAAATGATGCTATTATTGTCTCCAATTTAGAGATAGGGACACTGACTTACTGGGATTGAAACCCAGGCTGTCTGGCTTCCACAGTTTTCTCCACCTGCCATTCTTCCTTTGCAAGACAGCATGAGGACAAAATGGTAACACAGGGGTGAAGGCCTTGCACAAGGCAGGCAGTATAGTTTGTACGCAGGCTCTTCTTAGCGGGTCTCAATGAGGAAATTGCCTCTTAGTCTTATCCAATAGACAGAAATTAATCTAAACAAGCAAGCAAGCAAAAATCCAGCCACAATCATGATACACGCAGCCAGAAAGGCGGAATATTCATAGGATCCAGAAAAATTCAGCATTATCCAGAGAAGAAGGCTCCCTGCCCTGGATGTTTTGGCCTGTTGGCAGGTGGAAGGCTCTTGAGGGACATGTCAGCCTTCACCTAAGTGTCAATCCATCAAGTTCCTTCACTGACTTTGTACTGAACAAAGAACCTTCTGGTATTGATTTCCTTTCCCAAAAGTCTATCCTTCCTGAAAGAGATTGTGCTGATCAGTCAACCTCAGGATTCTTGTCTGCTGGGTGGTTTCATTTCTCAGTGTAAATGAATAAATTGCATCCCAGGTTTATCAGTCAGCCTCTTGTGACTTTGTTTAGTGTAGCTCATTTCCCTCACACCTAATCACCACAGCTAAGCTCTCACAGGAAGGCTGAGGAGAAAACACCATGAGGGTGATAGAAGTCAGATGTCCAAAGAATGGTGTAAAAGGCATGCTGTGAAACAGAAACCAGGGATCTTTACAACTCTGACGAACTATAGCTTGACATTCCAGTTCTAGAGATCATATCTCTTTCTATATATACTCCTTAGAGAATTAGCTTTTTTTCCTGGATAATCAGCAAGCTGGGAGGCAGCAGAAGATACTGACTTGGAACTGACTAAATGCACTCGATCAGGACCTCTGGGCAGACCAGAGGTAACATCTTGCCCCAGATGCATGTTTCAGCTCCTGAGACCTAAGGTGGGATGACCGACTGGCTACTTTCCCATGACGTCAGAGAGACGCTGGAACAGATCTTAGAACTGCCTTCAAGACCTGAAGAAAAGGTTCATCACTCTTATCAGCCCACCCCAAACCCCTAACCCACGGAGTCTTGTGATTTTGCCCTATAGAATCTGTAACCCACACTCCATAGGGGAATCAGGGCCTTTGAGCATGAGCATCTGTTTTCCTGGGTGGCATCACTCATGACAAAATAACCAATACTCTCCACTGTAATTCTTGGTTTTCGGCTCTGCCAGCTCCAGGTGGACAAACTCTTCTGGTTGATAACAAGATGAAAGAGGACGGAGAGAGGATAACTGTATAGTGAACGTGGGTGTGGCTGGAGGGAGTTTAAGGAAGGCTTCCGGAGGAGAATGATGATGACATTGACACAGGAAGAGGGACTCTATAACATCCAAGTGTGGTTAAAACGCTGACTCTGGAGTCTGCCTACATGGGTAGGAAGTTCCATCTCTTCCCACTTTCCAGCTGTGTGATTTGGCCAAGTTATTTTCTCTCTACAGTCTCCACTATCCTCCCCTTTCAAGTGGCCATAATGCTAGTAGCCACCTTATGGGGTGGCCATAAGAATAATCCTCTTAGCATAGCACTTGACCTACTAGTTACACTCAGGGAATGCTTGTCATTACGGCTGTCATTATTAGTACCACAAGTGATGTTTTCATTGAGGAGAATTCTACGGCAAGGAGACACCTATGAGGTCTGCTGTACCCCCAGAGGCAACGTTGTCTCCAAAGGAGTGAAAGCAGAGTCTGTGTTTGCTTTATGACTCAGAGGGCAGAAAGCTGGTTGCAGCGTCGGGCTCTCTCCTTGAGCATGGTTATAGCCCGTCCTGTGGTTTTTGCAGCCCGAGAGGAGAGCTGCCCGTACAATCTATAAGAACCCATCAGCCCCGAGAACTTCCGTGGTTTCTGAGTCACTGTCAGGCCACTGCAGCTTCTAAGCAGAAACTTTCAGGGAGGACTCGCCATCGAGGCCTTCGCTGCCCTCCTCTGAATAGAAAGGAGAGAACACCTCACCCCACAGCAGACCCCGGCTCCCCTTCAGTCTCTACACAGAATCCCACATCACAGCCAGGCCCAAAGGGAAAGATGCTTAGAATCACCCAGCTGGGATGCTCCAGACCCATGTCTGCTTCTCTGTGCAGTGTCCTGTCTACAGATTCTGATGGGGGCTGCTCTAGTGTCACCAGGAACTTGATGTGGCCAATGTAGGGAGGAAGGGTAGAGAGGGACAGGTAGGCATGCTAGAGGAGTGTGTGTGCGTGTGCAGGGGGGGGAGGGTTTCAGTCATAGATGTGCTCTCCTGGACAGCCGAGAGATTCTTCCAGTGTCCTAATTTCTCCCTCCTTCTGCACCATGGAAACTGTTGCAGCTCTGTTCCATGCCCCTTCGCCTTTCCCCATAGCAAAAGGGGAGTGTTCCATTGGCCCCAGCTATTTCTTGTTATTTCTTTCTTTCGTTTTTTTTTTTTAAAGATTTTATTTATTATTTTCAGAGGTTGGGGGGAGAGGCAGAGAAGAAGAGACATCAATGTGTGGTGGCCTTTCACCTGCCTCCAGCTACAGACCTGGCTGGAGACCTGGCTGGCAACCTGGTTATGTACCCTGGCTGGGGAATCGAACCAGTGACTTTTGGGTTTGCAGGCTGGCGCCGTATCCTCTGTACCACCAGCCAGGGCTATTTCTTGTTCTTTTTGCTTGGGGTTGTTGTGCACCTAAAACTCCCTGTTCTTTTCATTCTGGAGTCCTGTTTCCTTCTCCTGGATGCCCACCTGCTTGTGGGTGGGGGTGGGTGGTTAGAAAAGTCAAGCTGGGAGACACAGCTGTAAGGCTGAATGAGAGGCGATGTTCCTCTCTTGTTTTAACCGATGAAACCTCTGAAAGAGATACCCATCCCAATTCCTATTACTAATGATTGGTGCCTATGTTAACCCAATTCAGAGGTCCTGCTCTTCTAGCACCTGGGTGGGGACGAGGCTCAGAAGGCTGATAGGGCACCAGTTAAGATCATCCATGCTTATTCTACCTCAGCTCTGCCACTTGCTACCTCTGTGAACTTGGGGGAGTTGCTTAATCCCTCATGGCCTCAAATATTGGCCCAGATAATGGGCGCTAAGAACAACACCTGTCCCCCAAGGACTGTCGTGAGAATTAGTGAGAGAATCAGCACAAAGCACTTAGAATGGTGTCTGATCAGTGGCCAGCGCTGAATGACTATCAGGTCTTCTCAGGCTATTGACAGTATGCCTCAGCCTGGTCCTTCGATTTACAAGTTGTCAGTGTGCCCAGGGCACCCTATTCTAGCCAAGTTTATTGGAGAAGTCAAGTTACCAGTGAAAATGGTTTCTTGGTGAACGTGGACTTACAGCTGGGTGAGGGGTAATGGGCAGCAGGAGGCTCATATGGCCTCATTTCTATCTTGGGAACTGGCCCAAAAGCTCCCTGTGGCTGCTCTGGCATCTGGAAAATAGCCTGATTTGGTTGCAACATCTGCTGACTGCAATGTCCCCCAGGGGTGGGCTGGGCTGGTTGGCCTGGCTGGCTGGAGCAAACCTCCCTCTCCAGTAGCTTGTGCGTGTCCTTTCAGATTCACCTTTGGTTAGAGAAATGTCTTCCCAGAGCAAGGAGGCCTCATCTTCATTCAGGGCCATGGAGAGGCTCACTAGCCTTGTCAGAACTGCTGAGCACAGCAGGGGGCACCCTGAAGGGCCCAGCTGTCAGGTTCCTTCCCCTTCTGTCCCTTCTGGCTCCTGAACAGACTTCTTTCTTTCTCACAGCTCACACAGTACAGGCAAACAGACCCTTGCTTTGGATGAACCTACTCAAGCCGGGGGGCTCACGCTGGTTACATGCATGTTTGTTTGGGTGCTGCATAAAGGTCTGTTCTTGGGTGGGATTTCTCATGCAGATGTCTGAGCTCAAGCGTGATGCAGTAGATTTTCCCCTCATTTATTTCTTTTTTACAGTAATTGACCTAAAAATCTGTATTTTTTTTGGCCTTGAGATGATGTGTATTTTCCTCCCCAGCTGAACTGGAAAAATACTTGCATTTACCTTTTGTCTTCCCAAACAAATTCTTGAAATTCATTGAAGACCAAACCTGGAAAAACCAGACAGTTTGGTTTGTGTGAGTTCAGATTTTGCAAGGACAAAAAGTTCATGTTGTGTTTCATTTGTCTGTTGGCATATCTGAAATCCAAGTCCTTTATCGAATGGGAACCATTCAACAGCAGAATGCAGTGGTGAGAAATGATGATGTCTGACCAGGGCAGTGGCCAAGGATGGATAGCAGAGATATTATGGGGTAGAATCAATAGATGCGATTAATTGATATGGGCTGTTGTCCAATGCCTTCACTTAGGAGGTCACTTCAGCCTCAGGTGTTGCCATTCCCTTCGCCATGTCTGCTCCAGCTGGTTCTGGAATGTCCTTGCTCTGTCCAGGCTCCATGCCTCTGAAAGTGTTGCACTGGCTTCTGCCTGGGAAGACTATTCTGTGACTCCAGCAATCTTGGGTTTCTTTGTTTGTCTCCCCAACTAGAGAATGAGCTCCTTGAAGGGAGGTCCTGAATCTCTTCTCTCAAAATCCCAGCCTCTGGCACAAAACCTCAGGCACCACGAATATTTGTTGAGCGGATCAATAAATTAAAAAAGGATGCAGCCCTGGCTGGTGGCACAGCGATAAGGTGCTGGCCTACGAACCTAAAGGTTGCTGGTTCGATTCCCAGCCAGGGCAACATAACTAGGTTGCAAGCCAGGTCTCCAGCCAGGTCCATAGCTGGAGGCAGTTGAAAGGCAACCATATATTGACGTTTCTCTCTCTCTCTTTCTCTCTCCCTTCCCCTCTCTCTGAAAAATAACAAGTAAAATCTTTAAAAAATTTTTAAACTAAAATAAAAAAGGATGCAGGGTGAGGAGGAAGAAAGGAAGTAAAGAGAAAAAGAATGAAGACATAGGGTGTGTCATCAGACCTTGTGATCACTGCTCTCTCCAATGTTACATCTTAATCCTCATCGGAGTGAGGCAAGAGAGCAATCCTAGTAGTACATGTCTCTGCTAGCTGCCGGAACTCAAACCAAAGGAAATGGGAACGCCTCAGGGGGCATTCTAATGTTCTGTCCCAGCAGTTTCCATGAGACTGACCCAGTGCCTTCTGCAGACATTGATGTGGGTTTGGGCTGGGGGTGCTAAGAGCCAAAAGGGAGGCAACAAGACAAGGTGGGCAGGGCTCTGACAATCTGTCCTGTGTCCTGAGCTCCAGGCCTGGATGCACAGATAGCCCGTGAGCTGGGCCTTTCTGACTGCGCTCTCGTGGATTTACATTATAAAATCTCTCTCTGTTTGCTTTGACTCTTTTCCGCTCCTTCCTTGCTGCTTCCACACTTACTGATCCCCCTGGTCCTCAGGAGACCAAAATGTAAGCCAGAGCAGGAGATAGGCCTTGAATTAATTTCAGCGTCTTTGTGTCTTGCGGTAAAATAGAAAATCTTGCATCTTATGTCCTGCTTGCCCTGGCGTGCTATATTTGCTTGTATTTTCCCCCTTCGGTTAATTTTTGAAGAAAAATTAAAGACTCATTTTCTCTAATGTCCAAATATTCTATGTTAAGCCTGGTCGTGCCAGCACATAGGTCAAGCAGACATTGCCACTTTGCAGAGTGACCTTGGGCAAGTTCCTTTGAAGCATCCCCCCAAGGCTGGCTCTATCTACAAGCCTGGAAACTGGTGAATCCAGCACCCCCCAAGGGCTGGCTGCTGCCTTCCATAACTGCAGCAACAAACCTACCTCATATTTCTTTTATGACAATTACTTTAATTAAAGCACTATAGTTTTCCTCTCCTCTCATAGGTGGGACAGGCAACAAGCTTGCTCAGGCTGTGTGACTCACCAGGATCTGGGGCACGGGACCAGGGCTGTCCCTACCCCATGCAGTCTGGTGGTTGCACTTTCTCAATACTTTGTGTTTTGATATCTATCTGGAAAACACTTCCTTCTCGGACCTGCCACTGTCCTAACCTCTCATTTCTTTTCTTTTTCTTTTTTAAAGATTTTTTTTTTATTCATTATTTTTTAGAGAGAAGGGCAGGGAGGGAGGAAGAACGGGAGAGAAACATTAATGTATGGTTGCCTTTCACCTGCCTCCAGCTACAGACCTGGCTGGAGACCTGGCTTGCAACCTGGTTATGTGCTCTGACTGGGAATCGAATCAGCGACCTTTGGGTTCACAGGCCGGTGCCTTATCCACTGAGCTACCAGCTAAGGCCTCATTTCTTCCTCATTAAAAAGAAGGGTGGGCTTGGAATAGCTTGAGTCCCTGGGACCCTGGAAGGCAGGAAATGGGGAGGAGGAGTGGGGCACAACTATGGACTATGTGAATAGGTAAGAAGGGCTCCCCCAATTCAGCTTTTGGGGAGGAAATGGCCACATAGGCCAAGGAAGCTGGCAGCTCATTTGCTCTGGGCCTGAATGATAGCAACGCAGCAGCTTCGCCTGGCTATCTCATGCTGATCACGGGCTCCGATGGGCAATTATACATGGCTTTGATTAATAAAAAATGGGGCAATGAATGAATACTTAATCAACACAGTGTGGTGGGGAGGCTCTTTCAGAACATGGGCTGGGGGTGAGGCAGGGAGTAATCAAAGGGGCCATAGGAGGTGAAAAGGCAGGGCACCCACAGGGGGCGGTGCTGGAAAGCCCTCCAGGGTTGGTCCTTGGATCTCTGACCGACTCTGTGGGCACATCTGCACTGCTTGGGATTTGCTGGCCGTGCTCGGAGCATGAGATGAGGAGAGTTGAGCTGGTGAGCACATGTGGACAAGTCTGTGCCTACCCACGTGGCCAAAGAAAAGCACAAGGAAGAGGGTGTGTGCGCGCGCACGATGTGTGTGTGTGTGCGCGCGCGTGCTCGCGCGCGCGCGCGCGCAGGTGGCTGCATGTCCTCCATGTAGGGGCTGTGAGTCTGTGGTCTGTGCGCCGTGGTATGAAAACTAACTTGGCAGGAAAGGGAGGAGAGGCCAGGCAGCTGGGAGGCTGGAAGAGAGTTAGAGGTGAAAAGGCCCGCGGCTGAGGGAGAAAGGGAGAGAATCCAAGGGCCCCATGGAAACTTGCGGAGAGACCCGGCGCCCGTGCCCCCGGGGAGAAGAAGGAAGTGATGGAGAGTGGGTGGGGTCGGACCTCCGGGACACCACCTCTTAGCCCGGGTTTCCGGCGAGCAGCCCCAGGGCGGGGGGAGGCGGAAACGGGGAGGGGCTGCGAACTGGAGGCGCCAATACTTTGACTCCAGCGTGTGAGGACCACGCAGAGCGCCCTGGAGGAGGCAGCCGGTAGGACGTCGGCCACGTGGCCTTGGGGTCAAGGGACAAGGAGACTCAGGTGGGGAGGCGATGGACAGTGAGGCCACTCACCCCTGGGCGCCGCTGGGGGAGGGTGGACCGGGCTGCAGGGGCGCGAGGTGAGGGTGCGGGCTGAGCCCCCTGGCAGTGCTGCGGGCAGATGGTGCCCAAAAGAGAGGCAGGAGGGGTGGCGGGGAGCGGGTATGGGGAACCCGGGCTGAGGGTCAGGGAGGAAAGGATATTCTGGGCATTAGACGGGCCCACGTTGTGGCTAACTAACCTATGTGACTTGGAGAAGTTGACCAAAGTCCCCTGGGGCTTTTGCCTCCCTGTCAGTAAAGGGAAGGTAACGGGTTGCCAAGTTTGCCGAATCTTGGTGAGGATTTGTGAGCATCCAAATCCAGTCCCCGCACCCGGCTGACTGGTGCAGAGCGGCGGCTGCCAGTATTTTCATAGACAGGTCCCAGAAGTGGGCTCAGGTTCCCTTCCCTACCTGCTGCCAGCTGTGGCGGAATGGAGAGGCTTTCTGCAGCTGTTCCTAACAGCTGGTCTGGCTCTCCAGCCCACAGAAAAGACTTGGCCACATCTGCCTCCACCCCCCCCCCGCCCTTCTTTTATAAGATCCAGAGACGCACCCCCTGGAAGGGCTCTGCCCAGACTGAAACAGCCAGGACCAGTGCGCTGCGGAACGGAAGGGCCTGCCCAGAGGAGTTTTCCAAGCCTTGCGGCTCCCGTCATCTGCCTGGGAGGCCTCCCGTGCCCGTGGGATTCGAGGGTCTGCTGTACCTCAGGCCATGCCAAGCCAGGGACTGCCTCTGCGCGTGGCCACCCTGCTGACGGGGCTGCTGGAATGTCTCGGCTTCGCCGGCGTCCTCTTTGGCTGGGCGTCCCTGGAGTTTGTCTTCAAAAAAGAGCATTACTTTGAGGACCTATGCGAGCAGAGTGCTGGGCCAATGGGCAATGCCACGGGCCCTGATGGTAAGGGAGTGATGACCTGAAAGTGGAGTCTGGCGAATAGGTGGTGGGAAAAGGTAGGAAGGGCTTGACCTGCTGCCCACCCTGCCAGCCTTTCTGTGGTGGAAGGACGGGATCGGCAGCCAGCCTTCCTGTCTGTTCCAGCCTTCGTCTGAGGGGCGCCTGGGGAGGGGAGGACCAGCTTCTGAGGGGTCATTAGGGGCAGGCACGGTTTGACTTACTGAAGGGAACACTTCTCACCAGGTGAGCCTCCTGAGCTGGCAGGGCGGGGGCTGCCGTCCAGGGAGCCAGGGTGGGCTTGCAGCAAGGCGCAGGGGAGGGTGGCCCAACCACTCTGGGATTCCGAGGTTCTCCTTTCCCTCCTCCAGACTGCAAAGCCCAGGATGAGAGGTTCTCCCTCATCTTCACCGTGGCATCCTTCATGAACAACTTCATGACCTTCCCCACTGGCTTCGTCTTTGACCGTTTCAAGACCACCGTGGCCCGCCTCATAGCCATGTAAGTCCTGAGGGCCCAGCCCGGGCACAGGTGGCTCAGCCAACCCTGTAGCCCTTCCAGGCCCTGCCGCAGCAGCTGTTAGAAACAGCCCAGGGCCTGGACTCACCTTGCATCTCTATTCTCTCTCCTGGCTTTCTACTTCTCTGCTGCCTGTGAATGTGTTTGGTGGGAGGCTGAATTGAGCAAGACCTGGGGCAGGATACCACCGAGGGGTGCCACCAAAGAGACCTGGGGCCAGGGTTCCCAAACTAGCAATACCTAAAATTGTCACTCTGCCTTCATCCTGGGGATCTTTGTCCAGATCTCCTATAAGGCCCCACACCAGGGGGCTCCAGCTTCGTCCTCCTCCTCCTCCTCACCCTCCTCCCTGAAGGCTTGGTAGATGAGTCAAGGAGGGCCTCAATCTTGCTCATTCAGGTCGCCCCTGCAGCTGGCCGTGTTCAGCGATAAGCAGTCGCCTGCCTGCGGGGGGACTGATAGGACCTGAAGCAAGCATCTCCTGGCAGGCATGTGAGACATTAGTGGTCAGACAGTGGGACTGGAGGTCAGGCTGCGTCACCAGGAATTAGCAAGAGAGCAAGTCCCTTGTTCTTTAAACATTTTGGGTGCGCAATGACTATCTCAGTTTCTTGGTTTTTGGCTCCGTCTCCTCGTCATCCCTCCCCTTCCTTTGCCCCTTCCTCTTCTCCAGCCTGTTAAGGAAATCCCAGTCTTCCTCTCTGTTTCTTTTTCACTTGCACGCAGAACACTGCCCTTCTGACACTTCTGGTCACCAAATGTGTGAGTTTATTTTCTCACCCCAAGCAGTTCGGTGACCCCAGCTGGGTGTTCTACAATGTAACTCAATTCTGACATTTTCTGCAGAGAGACAGTGTCAGACCTCACAGGTTAAGGGCTCAGTCCCATGAGATCGCCCCCCATTTCAGATGTCTCAGTAGGTTCCCATATTGGGGGGAGGAGAAAATTTCCCCTCTTTCCATTCTTAGTTCTTCTGGCTGGTGTAATAATCACATTGACATGAAGCAGATTAACCAGAGAAAACAACTATATTTAATTCCGCACGTACATACAGGGGTCCCGTAAGAATATGGAGCCCCAAAATAGGCCATTGAGGCTAATTGACATCTTGAGTTAAATAGGAAGGAAGACAGGTGGTGGTTTCTAATTTCACAGGGGAGGAAAGGGAATTCACATGGAGGTGGAAAAGCAAATGTGTGGTAAACGAATGTTTGCTGGACCATCTTGAACAATGGAACTTTTTTTAAAATATAACTATTTTATCTATTGATCTGAAGCACAGTAAAAACAAAAAAGTTACACTTTGGAAATTCAGGGGCACAAGGTACACTGTCATAACTGGAGGGACATTATACAGCTTTTAAAAAAAAGGAAATAAAAAGGAAAAATAAATTCCGTTTCCAAGCACTGCGTTACATAACTTTACCTGCCCACACAGACCATTTACAAATATTAGGTCAATAAACTGCTAACATCCATAAGAAAGGTAGCTCTCTTACTAAAATGCAAGAATGTAAAAGATAGGTATCTAAACAAGAACGACAAAAACAAACTGGGATGAAAGCCTAGCTGTCACATCTAAAATCGGGGTTTTTTGTTTGGACCTCCATACTCTTCTCTCCCTCTACCATATCCTGCTGGAGTTCCAGGCCCCATTCCTCTAGGACCCTGTCCCCCCACGGGTCCCGCACCTCCCTGCCCAAAGCGCTCGGTACGCACGTCGCTTCCCGTCATGGAACCAAACAATATGGAACGCTTCACGAATGTGCGTGTCATCCTTGCGCAGGGGCCACGCTAATCTTCTCTGTAGCGTTCCAGTTTTAGTATATGTGCTGCCGAAGCAAGCACAACAATGGATCTTTGATTAAATAACCCGGTTAGTTTCCTCCCTCACACCAGGTTAAACTGGAGTGACCTGTGAGGATACCTCCCTGCCTGGAGCAGGTCTTCTACATTTTTTAAGGTAATTAAGAGGAAGGTCAGAGGTTCTTTCTGAGCTTTCCTGAGGAGGTGTGACTACCCAAATGTAGGTATGGGTGGGGTCTGTTAGCCGGAATCTTTATCTTTGGTAGACTGCAAGGGTGAGGGCCCTGCCTTTGTGTTGAAGGCGGCTCCTTCAACTGTAACAGTATCATATGAAAATGGCTTCCAGGGCCACTCAGGTCTGCAGGTTTCTATTCAATCTTGTCCAGTTCCAAAAGCCAGAGTGGTGTCAGCGATTTACGTCTTAACCCTTTTAGGCATCTGGGATAATTGAGCTAAGAGACTTTCCATCTCTTGCTCTCAGTCTCTTTCAAGATGTCAATGTAATCATTGGATTTCCTTACCTTTAGTTACCACTCCTTCTTCTCTCCATTTGTACCCACACGTTTCCACCATGCTGGTCAGGATTGCGGGCAGGCGCCCCTCCCCCTCAGCCCGCTGCTACCCAGGTTGCGCAGGGGCAGAACCCGTGGGCTGCTTTTATCACTGTGCAGGCTGTCTCCGCGTTCAGTCTTACTCCTGAATTTTGCCAGGTGGGCCGAAGGCACATCCTTCCCCATCGGGCTCTAGGAATTGTATGGTAAAGGTTAAACACAGTTACAGTTTCAAACTCAGGAATCTTCCCTGATTTTATTTATTTATTTATTTGTAAACAAAGCTTTTTTTAAAAAAAAAAAGATTTTATTTAATATTTTTAGAGAGGGGAAGGGAGAAAGGCAGAGAGGGAGAGAGACATCAATGTATGGTTGCCTTTCACCTGCCTCCAGCTATGGATCTGGCTGGAGACTTGGCTTGCAACCTGGTTAGGTGCCCTGGCTGGGGAATCGAACCTGCAACCTTTGGGTTCGCAGGCCGGCGCCTTATCCACTGTGCTATACCAGCCAGGGCTCAGTACTTTCTTAAACTAGTCCTCGGAGACTCCCTCCGTCCATTGTGGGACATTATGGGCTGGTAAGGCTGTTCCTTGGTCTGAAGAAAAGATGGTCAGCCACACAGATTGGTACGACAGTGGTTCTTGTTGTGCACCTACCATGAGTGAGCACAGACCAGTCTGGAGTTAGTGTCCATTCTTGTGGGGACCTGTTGGCAGCTGCCCCAGTGCTTCCAGCATCAGTTCCTCCTGCCAGCTCCATCCAGGGTTGCCCAGGGGGCCTGCCGGGTGGCCACCTGCAGCTTCTGCCTTTTTTGTTGGCATGCAGAAGAGCCCTCCCTGGACTTTCGTGCCTTGGAGGGTGTGGATGGCCTATGTCTAGGAGCAGCCCGTCCCTGCACTGCTGCAGCTGCCCCAGGTCCCCTTGGCTTATGGAGCCAGGTGGCCACCGGAAGCGAGCACAAAGGGACAGAGGCTTGTTGATTTCAGTCATTATCTGAAGCTGGAAAGGGGCTCTTCGGAGGGACATTGACGTGCCTTACTTTAACGCACCCTCAAATGTCACAGTGATTTCTGCAGGGCTCTTTCCCCGTCTGGGCACCCCTTTCATGGGCCAAGTGTCTGTAGCGCTCTGCCTGATCATATGGCCAGGTTATTGGCCTTTGCCCACCGGCCAGTAGAAACCCAAACACAACTTTTCCATCTCTGCTAGGAAACCAGCCTGTCACTCAGCCCCTTCCTTAGATCAAAGTGTTAGCTTTCCAAACAGGATGTTGTCCGTTCACCAGGGAACTGCCATCGGCAAGCCAAGCGGCTCTTTGTCGGTCAGTAAGGCTCCTTAAGGCAGCATCAAGTGACAGCGGAATCCAGCAGCTCCTGTCACTGTTCTCGGGTCAGACTTAGGAGACACGTCTGCGTGGGGCTGTGTCCTACTTGTGTTCCCCAGGCAGCACGAACCGGTACAAACCCTTCTATTATGGAATTTTTCTGGGCACTGCCACGTCCATTAGGACATTGCTCCAACATCACTGTAGATATTGTGGATAGTTCACGTTTCAAGATCAGTTGATGTTCTCTGGCCATCTGTGTAACTTTAATTAATGTCTGATAATAAGATCCCTCGGATGGAAATTCAGTGTTCTTACTGGCGCCTGTTCCACATGTCCGGTGAGCATGGCCGGAAGGGTGGAATGACATGCTTATTTAACGGTGCTGGGAGGGGCACTGTTCCCCAGTCAGACACAGTGTCCATCCCCGTAATACAATCCGGTGAAAGAGGCACAGCCCCTTTGCACAAATCCTGTTCAGACATTCCACTTTTCCTACTTTAAAAAAGTCCTCAGAGGCAGGTGAAAAGCAACCATACATTGATGTCTCTCTCTCCCTCTCTCCCTTCCCTTCTCTCTAAAAATAATAAACAAAATCTTAAAAAAAAAATTATTGTTGTCCTCTGATGGCTTTTTAGCTAAGGAGGCCACGTTATAATAGGGTATATCATGTATTACTTTCTAGAGTAGAAATGTAAGTTGTATCTTTAATGTTGTGCAATAGTAGTTTTACCTTGCTATTAAAGATACATTTGCATGAAAAAAAAAAAAATAGTCCTCAACCTGGAATATGTTTATTGATCTTAGACTGAGAGGGAGGGAGAGGAAGAAAGAGAAAACATCACATCAATATGGGAGAAACATCGATTGATTGCTTCCCATAGGCGCCCTGACTGGGGATCGAACCTGCAGCCTTTGGGTTATGCTCCAGCCAACTGAATTACATGGCCAAAGCTTCCTGCCCACCTACCCTTGCATTCCTACCTGTGGCCTCTGTTAGGATGTTATCCTCAGGTTTTGGTTTACAACACAGGCAAGGGAAATGCTCCCCCAAATGACATAGTAGCTGCTCTCATAAAATCATTCAGGTCAAGGAAACACACTTCTTCACATAAAGCCTGTGGAAACATTCTGACTTTCATGAATCATATCAGCTCACATTTTTGGCTTTCATAAAAATCATCACCTTCTTCAGGACCTCACTGATGGGTTTTGGCACCATGGTACGTGAGGTTGCTATTTCAAGGAGCCCTGAAACTTCTCTTTCTTTATTTCACCCGCTCTTGCATAGAAGGCTTTGTGTCTTCAGTGAGGGGTCAAGGGGCTCTTGAACTTGATCAATCTTCTCCAACGGATTGCTGGTCAGGTTTCTCAGGTTACCCCTGTCTTCTGGCTAGACTTGTTTGGGGACACTTGGAGTCTGAGGGACCATCAGGGGCCTCCCTTGGCCTGCCCAGCCTTTGGTTGTGCTGCATCAAAGCCTCAGTTTTATGGCCCATGGTGCTGGAAGGGTCAGGGTCTGTCGCATGGCCAGGAAGCTTCTTAGTCATGATGGGATCAGAGATGGCGTGGTGGACAGCACCGGAAAGCCCACTGGGGCCCAGCCCTGACAGCCAGACCCCTCCTCGGAGCCACTTCCATGCCAAGGGGATTGTGCCGGGAAAAGTAAGGGTGACAGCTGGACAGCTCCATTCTGCCCCCCAAAGTGTGCCTAGTAATGGTTGTTTGAGTTTTACTGAGGAGAACAATGACGCTGTGGTTGTTGGATGTGATCGCAAAGGTCATGCTGTTGTTGACATTCTTGGAGTCTGATTTAAGTTTGTCAAAGTAGCCAGTGTCTCTCTGACCTTATACGAAGGCAAGGAGAACAGGCTGTAGTCCTGCATTTCGATGGTGAAAACACAGTACTGTTTGCTTTATCCACTTATTCCTTAATAACAATTTAAAATTTCTACCACTCCCTTCATGCCCTCCTTTCCTTTCTCCCATCCTCTTGCTAATTAAGCTAATACAGTTATTAACATCCCTAAGACCCAGGAGGGGAAGCAGAGATGGCACACTCCATAAGACATCCCGGGCTGTTTTTTGGTTTTGCAGCATTAAGGTTCTGTATAGGATGTCCACCTGTGAGGGGCCCCTTAACCACAGCATTCACCGTGACCTGGGTAACAGGCCTATTCAGCGGGTGACTATCCTGGTCATCGTTAAAGTCACTCCTACATGACTTGCATGCAAAGCATAGCAGCTTCTTCATCTGGGGGGCCCCGCTTGGCATAGGTGGAGGTATGGACCTTACAGTGGTCTTTATCCAGTCCACTAGGCTCCTGCGAACCTGGATCACCTTCAGTCATCTGTGATGGTTGCACAGGGAGCTGTGGGTCCCATACCCACCCAAATGTGCGCTTCCACTCTGCAGCGTTCAAAGTCAGAGATGCAGCCCCAGATGGATTACTCTCGAAATCCACTTCAGTAAAGGTTCCTCAGGAAGTTGACAATCCCAGGCCTCAAAATGAAACAGCCCCTTCACACTGGGCCTTCTGGTTTCAGTCGTATCTTGGGGTTGCTCTCCTCCCTGGCTGACTGCCTTCTTCATGCCCAGAGGTCCTAGAGGGACTTTCTGTTATCCCTGTGTCAATTTTCCCTTGGCAGGGTGGCTTTGAGGCTGGCAGCTGCCGCTCAGACTGACCCAACTCTGAACTTGGTCTAGCCTCAAGGTCTGACCCAGCACTCTCTTTTAATTTCACCTGAGCTATTACAGGTAACAATGACCAAGAGACTATATTTGACCTTTTCCTTATTAGTTTGCATCATTTCCTTATGCATCCCATGAAATGCTCTACTTCACCAGCTCTAAATTCTATCGGTAATTATGCCTTTGGTGACGGATGGCAACACAGCTGCTGGTCCACACCATGGAGGACCATGTGGTCACCCAGGAATCAAAGGTTCTCCGTCCCACACCCTTTCATCCTTTCTCTTCCATCAGCCAAGGTCATTCTAGCAAATCCCACCCACTGACACCAACTGTTTTTGGAAAAACCTACTGTTTTCCTTCCGCCTTTCCTTTCACACAGAATGCTTCACTTCTGATACTTCTGGTCATTAAATGTGCGGGGAAATCTCTCCACAGCAAGCAATTCTGTGACACCAGCGGAATGTTCTACAATTTAACTCAATACTGACAACATTCTCTACCTGGAGCTGCGTCAGATCCCACAAGACTGCCCCCCACCCCCACTTTAGATACCAACCCTAAGTGTTAGGTCTTCAGGTTAATCATCACTTTTGTCCTGTCCAACTTGGCTACGGGTTAAGAGGTTCCACGACCCCCACTCCCCTACCCCTTGGACTTAGTTATTTGCTAGAACATCTTACAGAACTCCAAAAAACATGGACTTACGTTTACCAGTTTACTGAAGGACATGCTAAAGGGTACAGACAGACAGCCTGATGAGGAGATGCACAGGGTGAGGTCTGGCAGGTTCCCCAGCACAGGAGCTTCTGTCCCTATGGAGTGGGGGCGCGCCACCCTCCTTGGTACGTGGAGGTGTTCACCAACCCGGAAGCTGTCAGAGCCTCTTACTGTTGGGGTTCTATGGAGGGCTCCTCATGTAGGCTTGATCAACTATGAACTCCACTTCCACCCCCACCCCTTCTCTAGAGAAATCGGGGGAGGAGGGGCAGGGGATGGGAATTCCCAAGTTTCCAATCACGACCTGGTCTTTCTGTTGACCAGCCTCCACTGGGGAACGCACTCAGTCACCTCAGAACCAAGATGCTGCCAGTGCTCTTGTCCCTTAGGAATTTACAGGGGTGTCCAGAGCCCTGTGTCAGGGGCTGGGGCCAAAGACCAATCTGAGTATATTATATATTTATTTTCTTTCTTTAAAAAATTGTACTCATTATTTTCAGAGAGAAGGGCAGGGAGGGAGGAAGAAATGGAGAGAAGCATCGATGTATGGTTGCCTTTCACCTGCCTCCAGCGACAGACCTGACTGGAGACCTGGCTGGAGACCTGGTTATGTGCCCTGACTGGGGATTGAACCAGCAACCTTTGGGTTTGCAGGCTGGTGCCTATCCAACTGAGCCATACCAGTCAGGGCTGTATATTTCTTATTATAACTCACAATATTACACGTGGGTACCACTTTTATTATACCACGCTTTCAAGATTCCCAAGCTGCTAAGAGATCCCCACAACCTTTGAATTATGGACCTGAAATTATAGTACCCTAGAACTATAAACTTGGGGTCTAGATCATTCTAGTTCCTTTTATAGAAAGGGCTACTGAGGCTCAGAGAAGGCCAGTGCCTCGTCCACGGTCACACAGCCAAGAGAAATTAGGACTTGTGGCTTTGATTTTGGAGACTCACATCTTTTTCCAAGGGATTGGCCTGCTGGCAGGTCATCTGCTTCCTCCACCTCCAACCCCCCACGCCCCACCATTTCTCTTTTGACAATGCTCCCCATCTCCCATTGTGTGTTTCAGATTTTGCTACACTACTGCTACGCTCATCATAGCCTTCATCTCCGCAGGTGAGTGTTGTCAGATGGGGGACAGAGGCACCTGAACCCCATGGTACCTGGTGGACTGGCCAGGTACAGGTGGTGATGGCAGGGCACCCTGACTCCCACAGTTAATCAAAGATCCTCAGGCATTGAGCTTGAAAGAATCATTGAAGGTATTATTGCTGGAGTGTGGAAAGAGTTTAGCTTACCGAGAAACGTGAACAATAAAGACAACGGAGGCATTGATTCAGACAGTAGAATTTATTCCAAAGATTCCTTCCTTCCTTTGGTGTGTGCTAAAATGCTCTGTCTCTTTGGAGAATGAAATGCTCAGAGGAATGACGGTTACTATAAAAAATATCCTTACTTTCTAGCAGAGTAAAAAGTGGTCTCTTCAGATTTTATTGGTCTATGGAAAGAAAACTCCCCTTGCCTGGGAGTTCCAATACAGTTCATTACCCTGTCATGTAGAGGAGAAGACAGAAGCCAGAGAGACTTCTGGCAAAGACTTGCCCAAGACCACAGAGCAAGTGAGTGGGGGGTGGACCTAGGACCCCCGACTGGCCAAGAGATGCCTTCCAATATTACTTCTCAGGGTCAGGTCATGTGGCTCAAAGTTTGGGTTAGTAACAGCATGTAACTTGTGTGTGTGGTGCCTGTGCTGGGGCCTGAAGGCGACACGGGTCATCGCCACCTGTGCCCACTTAACCCAGCCTGGTGTCTTTGTCCAGACAGAGCTCCTGAGATAGCCTGGCACCTGGAGCCAGGTTCCGAAAACCACTGTCCTCATCAGGCTGTCTTCATCTTTCCTACAAGCCTGTGAATGATTTTCAAGTGACTGACTGTGGAGGGCATGGCTGGGGATGTTTGACTCATTTATGAGCCGGTCAATGGAGCAACAGTTCCTCCTTCCCCCGATAGCATAGAACGTTCTGTTTTGTGGAAAAGGGTTGGGGCTACACCGATGCAACTGTGAAAGGAATCGGAATCGCAGCCTCAGGGGAGACGCGCCTTTTATAAAGCCAGCAATGGAATGGCAGACAGTGGGAACGCGCTGCAGTTGGCAGTTTACCTGCTTCCCAAGGTGTAGAACAATCAGTTACTTCAGAGGGTATCAGGAAACACACACACACGCTACACTAACAAACACTTCATGGGCCATCTGGTGGGAAAGTTGTTCCCCTTTTTGTTTGCCTGTGGGGTCTCTGATTTCAGGAATGGCATCCTGGACTGGAGCATTAGGACTGGAGCAGGTCGCAGGCTTTGAGCTCCTGAGGGCAAACGCATCCTGTTATAGTGGAACAATATTGTTCTCCTTGCGTCGTATTTATTTTTGCAGTGACTTGCCATTCAGGACAAGCCACACGGTTCCTTTTTATTTACAACAGGGATAGGAAGTTTCCTTTAAACATAATAGTTTTCTTTTGGATGAAAGTGAGTCAACTTAAAGAAAGCATATTAGCACATGCTGGTGTTGCTGGATGGGGACCGTGCTGCCACAGGCCGGCCTCGGGCCAGCCGATAGCATGTGGGTTCTTGGCTTCGCGCAGGAAAGATGATAGGCGTCCGGGTCGTTGTGAAAGTACATGAACGCTGGGGACGGGAAATGAAGGACTTAGGGTGGAAGAAGCAGGAGAGCCCAGACGGTGCTGTGTGTTGGCTTCCTAGAAACATAGGAAAGAAGTGAGCCGAGGTGGGGCTGCTTTTAGTTCGTTGGAAAGTCAGAAACAGAGGGACCTTGGAGGCAGATTCAGGGGGGCATAAGCTGGGGGATGGGTGGCACTGCCCACTGCTTCCCTGGTTGCCAGCCTTGTAGGGACCCTTAGACTTTGGGAGGAAGTAAAAAGTTCACGCTGTTGAAGACAATGGATGTGCTCTAGAGAGAGCCTGCACTGGCTTCCTTTGTCTTGAGAGATTTTCCTTCTCTTCTGGGACTGAGAATTGGAGGGAGGGTTTTAGCAAAATATTCATCAGCTTTCCAGGCGTGTGTGTTTTTTTTTAAAAGATTTTATTTATTATTTTCAGAGAGAGGGGAAGGGAGAGAGGCAGAGAGGGAGGGAGTCATTAATGTATAGTTGCCTTTCACCTGCCTCCAGCTATGGACCTGGCTGGAGACCTGGCTTGCAACCTGGTTATGTGCCCTGGCTGGGGAATCGAACCAGCAACCTTTGGGTTTGTAGGCCGGCGCCTTATCCATTGTGCTACCAGCCAGGGCTCCAGGCGTGTTTTTAATATGCCGATGCATCAAAATGAGCATATTGGGGAGTTTGGGATCATTCTCTGGTCGACTTCCCTGCTTTACTTTTATCTTGGGTCTGTCGGGCTCTAATCAGGTTTTTGTTACTGATTTCCCTGACTTGGTCCGTCCTTGGGTTTGACTGGCAGAAATGGCATTAACTGGGTCTCTGTCCTCTATCTCCCTGACCATGTTGATTTAAGCTGTTCTCAGGTTAGGGAGGGGAGGTATAGCCATTTGTTCTCAAGTGGCCTTGTGTAGGGAAGATAAGGTCTTGCAGTTCACTCGCCGGCTGCAAGTTGTTTAAATTGTTTGGCCTTGGTTAATGCTCTTGTCTCAGTTTCCCCAGTGCAGCTGGCGAGGAATTTTCCCAGCTTCTCACTATCCTGTTTCTCTAGGACAGGCATGGGTGATGGCCAGGATCATGAAAGTGGGCAGAAGTTTGTGGCGTGGGGAAGACTGATGATTAAGTTGCACCCAGTTGGCACTTTAGTTGTTTTGCTCTTATCAACTCCATTCCAGACCCATTGCAGTGATTTTTTTTTTTCATGATGTTTTTTTCTTCTTTTGGGGTGGGGAGTGATGAAAACTGATTTTTCAGTGGTGCATCTCGCCGTTCCCTGGGCCCTCCTCGGGGCACAGGCAGGGTCTGTGCATGTGGGTGTTTTTCAAGGGCAAGAAGTGTTCTTGACTCAGCCTGCAGTTCCAGGGCCGAGCACAATGTCTGGCGTGAAGGGAGTATTCCAAGTTTAATGGTCTAGGCTTCGTCTGGGGGCGTATGTGGGGGGACCCTGACCAGTACCCCCAGAACCCAGTGTCTAGAGGGCTGTCTAGAACTGGGGCCCTGCCTTCAGGGTGGTCAGGAATTTGGAGCAGGTGGGAGCCAGAGGTGGAGGCTCTGGGTTTGGATTGTGCCGTGACAACTCCCACCATTTGACTGTTCCAGGCTCAGCAGTGCTGCTCTTCCTGGCTATGCCGCTGCTCACCGTCGGGGGAATCCTGTTTCTGATCACCAACCTGCAGGTGGAAGACTGCCTGTGCCCCAGACGCCTGGGGAAGGATGGGGAGAACAAAACGCTTCTGTACATTTGCTACCTCGAGTGGGGGCTGGCACACGCCGGGGTGGACACTGCTGGGTGGAGGGTGGCCGGGTATCACGATGGCCTGTCACATGCTGGGTGTGCTGGAAACAGCCCTTTCATGAATCAGTAAGTGATCCAGGCTGGTCATGTGTCCTCCAGGTTGGGAACCTGTTCGGCAAACACCGCTCGACCATCATCACCCTCTACAATGGAGCGTTTGACTCTTCTTCGGCCGTGTTTCTTATCATTAAGGTAAAAATGAACAATAGCCAACTTTATCGAACACTTACTTAGGCCAGACACTTATCTAGGAGACTTGGCAGGATTTCTCTCCCTCAGCCCTTCTGCTGCTGGTAACGTGACCTTTGGACTTGAAACCAGGCCTGTCTGGTTCTAGAACCCGAGCATATAACCCTTATGCCCCTTCTTTAAACTTACATAGGATTTTGGGCACAGGCTAAGGGAAGGTGCTTGAGCTAGTGTTGGGCATACAGTGGGTTCCCTTTGGAAGGGGGTGTTCACACCTGTGAACTGCTTCTTTGCACAGGGAGGTAGGAGGCGGCTAGTGGGGGCTAGAGGGCAGACACAGGGGCCTCTCCAGATCTTCTGAAGACTCATGGCTGCAGTTCAGGGGACGGGTAGTTGTCAGGCTATTGCTGGCTCACCCAACAGCCATTCCACTTTCTTCATTGCACTGACAGTTTCATCTGGGCAGTGATGGGCCAAGTTCAGGGGGTGAATCTTGATTGATCTAAGCCAGTTGACAGCCCCTTTCCTCCTTGTTAGTGGTGGGTAGAGGTGGTCCTGTTTCCCAGTTCTTGTTAATGAGATGGAGGGGGTATATACTGGAAGACTTTAGGGGACAGTTTCCTTTCTGATGGAAGGTGAGAGCAGAGCAAAAAGAAAGCCTTTCTCCTTGGTCCGTTTCCCACCCTTCCTCTTTGCCTGCGGTGGGAAGATGTGATAGTTGGAGTTGTGGCAGCCGTACTGCGATTATGAGGCCACTAGCTGGAGGATACCTTAGTATACTAACGACGAGTGAAAGGAATGAAAGAGTGTGGGTCTCTGATGCCCCAACCTGCCAAACCTGAGACTTCCTTCTGGGCTTTGAGTTGTGCCAGAGGCAGCTGGCACAGCTTGTGGGCCATGTGGGAAGACAAGAGGATCTCTGGAAGTCATCACCCACACGCTCAGTCCCACCCAAAGACTGAGCCTCCACCCTCACTGTGCTTCTCTTTCCATCCTCCCTGCTGTGAGTTGGAAGAAGAGGGAGTGCCAGAGCAGGAGGTGGAGTTCTCAGTCCACCCTCATGTTGTTGCTGCGTCCTTTGACGCTGAGAAATTCCATGCTCCTCTCTGGACCGCTCTTGTACCCTCTGTAAAATGAGGAGGTTGGGCTGGATGAACGGTTTCCAACCTGGGTGTTGAATGTTGTTTCAGTCACCAAGGAGACTGAGGGGAGGAGGAGTGGGACCCTCTCCGGTGTATTTCGTGAGTTGTATTTTTGTGTAAAGTTGCGTTTGGACGAAAAGACTTTGCTGCTTTCGAAAAAGAAAGGCCCGTGTCAGGAGCCACACGAGGGGGCTCTACAAGGTTGTGCGGATGGGGGTGCGCTGTCCCCCTGCTGCTGGGTGAGCCGTGGGGAGGGGGTGAGGCTGTGTGTACCAAGTCCCCTGGATCAGCTTCCGGGAAGGAAGGCAAGAAGTGCCTGGTCCCTGCGCCTGCTTCTTGTACCGACTTTTGTTGGGTGTGACAAAATACGCATAACATAAAGTTGACTATCTTAACCGCTTTTCAGTGCGCAGTTCAGTGGCAGTAAGTTCATCTGCGTTGTTGTGCTGTCATCACCAGCTACCCCCAGAACTCTCCATCCTGGTAAAACTGAAACTGTTCCCCTTAAAGGGCAACTTCCTGCTCCCCCTCCACCAGCCAGAATTCCAGTTTCCATTGCTGTGAGCTTGGCTACTCCCAGTACCTTACTTAAGTGGAACCACATAGGGTGTGTCCTTCCGTGACTGGCTTATTTCACTTAGCGCGGTGTCCTCAGGGCTCATCCATGTTGCACCTTGTGGCAGAGTTTCCTTCCCTTTCCAGGCTGAACGGTATTGCGTTGTATGTGTAACCACAGTTTGTTTATCCAGTCGTCTGTGGATGGACACTTGGGTTTCTTCCCCCTTTTGGATGTTGTGAGAAATGCTGCCGTGAACATGGGTATCACACTACTTCTGCCTCATTTTTCTGCAGCTCCTTCATGAACAGGACATCAGTCTCAGGGCCTCCTTCATCTTCCTGTCTGCGTGCAGTGTCTGGCATGTCGTACGCACCTTCCTCCTAATGCCCCGGGGGCACATCCCGTACCCAGTGCCCCCCAACTATAGCTATGGGTAAGGACTGTGACCTGGTGATTGTGGGCCAGAGCCCCTCAGGTGGCTTGAGGTAGGAAGCAGGGGACAGGGCAGGCAGGGTGATATAGTAGGGCAGAGGAAACCTGTCATAGAAGAGGGGGGCTAGAACAAGGGTGTATCGATTAGCTATTGCTGCATAACAAACAACCCCCCGCAAACTCACTGACATAAAACATTAACATTTCTTACTTTTCACAGGTTTGTGGGTAGCTGGATGGTTCAACTGATGGGGGACAGACTTGGGTGATCTTGATAGGGCTTGCTCATAACTATTGATCATCTATCTGGTAGGCTAGCTGGGAGCCTGACTCCCACCTCCAGGCATTCTTTACCAGTCTGGGCTGTGACCTGGGCATCGGGGTGGGTAAAAGGTGATTCCACTGTGCAGTGACACTGGCGATCCACCCCACTGTGTCCTCCAGCCTGAGTCCCAGGCTCAGCTCAGTCACTAGGCTGGGCTGATGGAGCTTCTGTGTCCACAGCCTGTGCTCTGGGGATAGCACCAGGGAGAACAAGAAAGCAGCTGAATCCAGCAAGCTAGAGTTCGTGTCGCCAAAAGAAGGTGAGCCCTGCTGGGTAAGTCATTTCCCCCTCAGAGCCTGGCCCTCCCTGCGGCTGACTTTGCCCCTCAGCTCCAGAGCTCCGCCAGGGTCTCAGACTCAGGGAAAGTCAGGTGGAGGAGAATGGACCTGCATGATCTTCTCAGCCCCCTCATGTCATAGGGTCCCGAGAGGGGCAAGACTTTTGTCCCTTCTCTGTTTTCTATCCCTCTTTTTTCTCTTTGCTCATTTCATCATCTCCTCTACTCCCTGAAATCAGTCTTTCCTTATTTTCCTCCCTCCCAATCTCTCATTCCCAAATCTGGCTTATTTGTTCCCGTTTCTGCAAGTCCCCTGGCTCTGCCGTTTCTCATTGTCCCGTCTCCATTGCCAGCTCCTTTCCCTCCTCTGCCTGTTTTGGGTCTTTGGTACACACATCACCAACCACTACTGATTAAGGTGGAAGCGAGAACAGGATTCTGGGAAGCTTACAAAATCAAGGGGAAGTGAACTTGCCAGGTTCCAGGAAGAGTAAAACCAGGGACCCCAATCCGAAGTCACAGCCAGTTTGCCTCTCTAGGAAGACGATTGATTGGTCCACCTTGGGTGAGGCACAGACCACTTGAGTCACAGTCCCCTCGGGATCACGAGAGCCAGGGCAGGGATTTCCAGAAGGAACCCGGATCCTGACATCGAACGAAGGGGAAGGGATGCGGAGCAGCTGACAGCAGCTGTCCGCCACTAACCCTTCGCTCACCTCTCCCGTTCTCCTCTCCTTGTCTTTCTTTTTACCGCCCTGGCGGAGAAAAATCAGGATAAAGAATTGGTGCAGAAAGTGGTGTTGGATCCTTGCTGTGAAAGGCGGCTAAGATTTCAGCAGACAGAGAGCACAGGGAGGGTCATTCAAGGTGGTAGGGCCAGATGACAGAGGTGTAGAGGGGAGACTTGTGAGTGGCAGGCAGCTTGGAGAGCCCCCTGGCTGAGTTCTGGGAGGCCGGATGAGAAGTGAACGTGGACCTCAGGCTGTCGCACGAAGGCCTTGACGTCCTTGCCTACCCCAGCCCTTCACTTGTGTGACATTCAGGCCCGCATCCTCCTTTCCCCAACAGAGAGCCCAAGACGAGGGCAGCTGGAGGAACGGCGTTCTTTCTGGAGCTGTGTTTTCTCCCGGCGCTTTATCTGGCATGTTGTGTGGCTTTCTGTGATTCAGCTGTGGCACTACCTCTTCATCGGCACCCTCAACTCTCTGCTGACCACCTTGGCCAACAGGGAGAGGAAGCTAGGTAGGTGGCAGGGCTAGGAGGCCGTCCATCTGCACGTCCCCTTGGGGACTTGAGGCCTCAGGGGTGTGGGGTGCTCAGCTCAGGAGAGCTGTGTGCTCAAGCAGGATGTTGGAGCAGGGAATGGGGAGGAAGCTCGGGCAGGACATGAGCAAAGTGGGAACATCCTCTCCTACAAGGAATGTGAGAAATACCGTCACCGTCCAAAACTCAAGAAACAGACTTGGAGACAAAGTACAGCAAAAGCGAGGCTTGAATGATGGTCTTGCAAGATCGGGTGCCGGTCTGGTGGGCAGGCACACCCAGTGGAGGGGTAGTGGGTCTTTTGTTCCCCAGCATGCAGGTCCCTTCCCCGTCCTCACTGGCGGGAGTGCTGTGGGAGGTCCGGCCTTCCTGAGGGATGAGGGATCATGTCTAAGGATGATTGGCTATTTCCTCTCCTTTGTTCTCAAAGGCATTCGAGGCGGAAGTCTCCTGCTTCTAGCCCTAGCCGCCAGCATCCTGTCTCAGGCACCCTGCTTTCCCTTAGTCATCGGTTTCTTTGGGTATTGTAGTTCTCCTCCCCTTCCAGGCCTTGGGATGAGTGCAGTCTCAGGGCTTCCCTTTCCAGCTAGGGGAGATGACGCACATAGACTGTCAAGGGCTCCCCTGTCCTTCACTATCACAGTTCACTTGTGTCATTCAGAATGCCTGGCAGCCTTATCGGACCAGGATGATGATTGGGTCAGTGGGTGAGACATGTCTCTCTGCTTTTATTTAGCCTTCTGTCTATAGGCTATACCACCCTGAAAATAAACCATTAATACTTCTGTTCCTTACAGGAAGTCCTGGAGATTCAGCACCCAGCCCCCCTCTGTCCTCCGTAGTCAGCCCCTACACAAATGCCTTTGCCATCACTCAGTTCTTTGGGGTGCTGTGTGCCCCCTGGAATGGGCTGCTCATGGACCGGCTTAAGCAGAAGTACCAGAAGGAGGCGAGAAAGGCAGGTGAGACCTGGGCTCCAAAGGATCAGGGAACCAGGAGGGGAGAGGTCTTCCTTGAGCTCCATGCCCACTCTCTCTTTTGTTCTTAATCTCTTTGTACCTGCCTGTCTATCTGTCCACCTCCCCACTTGTCACTGATTCAACAATGGGCAAGACAGATAGGACCTTGCTCTCAAGCTGTTCTCAGTCTAGAGGTTGGAGAAGGGCAAGTGTCCATCATCACAGTCCATGAAGTAAACCCACAGAGGGCTACAGGGACATGAAGAAGGGCCTTTTGTTCCAGGAGAAGGTGGGATGGGTGTCAGGGAAGGCTTCCTGGAGGAAGTGGCATTTGAGATGAGACCTGAAGGATGAGTAAGAAGTGAGGAGATGAAGAGAGCCCTGGCCTGGGAGAGTGGCCCGGGAATACAGTGAAGTGCAGCGGGTGAAGGAGGGAGTGAAACACTGAAGAATCTGGGCAATTTCAGGAAGTGATTCTGACTTGGCCAGGGCACAGAGCGCGGGGCGTGGTGGAAAGGAGCTAGGGAGAGAGAAGTCAGAAGGGGCAGTCGGTTCACCACGCCAAAGAGCTTGGACAGGATCCTCGGATGTGTTGGAGGAGCAGAGGAATGCGTTGGAGGAGCAGAGGAATGCGGAGATCTTTCAACCTCTGGGTGGGTGGGTGGGGAAAGACCAAAGCAGAGAAATGTTTCTCCTACCGTTTCATCCACTCCCCTCCCCCACTTCCTGGCACTGCTTCTCCAACCCGTGCCAGGGTCTTCCAAAGCAAATCCCAGACATCAAACCGTTTCATCTGTAAAGACTTCAGTTCATGTCTCTAACAAGTACGGTCTCTTTCATTTAAGCATCACTAGTATCACCCCTAAAACATTCCCAGGAGTTTCTTACCATCGCCTAATATGTAGTTGTGTCCAGATTTCCCCCGTTGCTCCGCCTGTGTTTTTTATAGTTGGTTTGCTCAAATTAGGGTCCACCACAAGTGTATTTTTGTTTGACGTGCCTTTTCCGTCTTTTAAAATCTGTGTCCCTCTCTCACTCTTTTTTTTTTTTCTCTTGTTGTTTATTTGTTGGAGAAACTGGGTCATTTGGTCTGTCAGATTTCCCAATCTCCCAAAGGGTTTGGCATCCTTTTTGTTGTTGAAAAATGTCTTTGATCGAGTATTTCCTGTAAACAGGCAGATTGGAGGTGGGGGGGGGACTTGGTTTAATATTTTTTGGAGAGAATGATTCAGCGATTGGAGCTGAGGGCTCAACGGGCCCCTGGTACCGGTTGTCATTGCTTTATGATGTTAAGATTGATCAGTGGGTTCAGATGCTGTCAGCCTGATGGCCCATTATAAAGTTTCCCATCAGTTCCCGGCCTAATGATCTTAGCAGCCATTGATAATCAATGCCTAGACCCATTATTTTATTAGGGTCTCGAAATGGTGATTTTCTATTTCTACCTTCCCTTCCGCTTTGATAGCTAGAATTCCTCTGGAAAGAAAAACTTTCCCTTATGGTCTACTTGTTATTCTGAAATAAATGCTTGGTTTGGTCTTCTATTTACATTTCATAATAATGAGGTTGCCATAGCAACCTCTGGGGTGACTACTTGTTTGTTTTGAAAAGTTTCATTTTAAATATATGTGAATGTGTTTCAGTCCATTTCTATCCAAATTCTCCATGCTCAAATTTCCCATTTTTGGCCATTGGGAACTTGACCAATCCGGTATCTGTGACCTTTAGTTGCAGTCCTATTACTTCTAGGCATCTTTACTTCTAGCATTGTCAGATGTTCAGGGCCATTTCGTTGGGTTTGTTTCCTGCCCCAGAACTGAAATTAGCCGTTTTTCCCAAGTAGCCCTGGGTCCCTTTAGTGGGAAATGGTATTTAAAAACTATAATTTGGGTGCTACTGTTCCTAATTATCCAGTGTCGTCATTGCTTTTAGGCCTTAGATAGAGCTAAGACATAACATAATTTTTTGGATGAAAAAAATACATCATGAAAAGCTAATATTGGTATTTTAATTTAAATTGTCCTTCATTGAGTTTGCATCTGTGTATCTTTTCTGAAACTTGTGCTTCTTAACAATACTATCTGTACATATACTATGTATACATACTTTATGCTACTTACACATATGGTATTTTAAAAATAGATTTTGTATATAATTACTGGTTTAGCAAAATCAATATTTTTAATTTTTTATTTTTTAATTACAGTAGACATTCAATATTATATTAGTCTCAGGTATATATAATATTCCTAATAATATAATTACTACTGGCTGCTCCTTCTTTCCTCCCTCCTTTCTTTCCTCCTTCCTTCCTTCCACTTCCTTCCTTCCTTCCTTCCTTCCTTCCTCTTCCTTCCTTCCTCATCCCTAGGCTACTACCCACAAGAAATGTACAAAGTCACCAACTTGATGTAAAATTACATTCAAGGGTTTCGTTTTGTTTCTGATTTTTTGGGGGATTGCTTTGCTTGTTTTAATTCTATTATTTTTATTTAAAAAAAACATTTACATATCAACATGTTTTTCCAAAGCCAAAACTGTGAAACAAGATATATTTAAAGACATTTAGTTTCCCTGTCTGTTCCCTGTACTCCATTCCTTCCGCCTGTCTTTAGTAATTATTTTTATTGTTCTTTTCCTTAAAGAAACACTATATACATAGCATTTCTCTCTTTCTTAAATAGAGGCAGCACCCTTAATTTTGTTTTTCTTTGTAACTCGCCTTTGACCCACTGTAGGTGAATCGAGAGACTTTGCTAGAATGAAATGACAAAGTTCTATTCGAGGGTCTGAAGTGAGTGAATTATTCACAGTTTTGGAAACACTGTTGGGCAATACTTAAGAGTGTCCAAAGAATTTTAAAAAACAGGTTGAGAGTTTTTATGGCACCAGGCACAGGCTGGAGAAGAATCCGTCTTGCATTTTTGAATTGGTGATCTTCCAGACATCTGAGAGTCTGGACATGCCAACATTCTTGCCTAAGTTCTTCAGAAGATTACCTATAGCCTTTATGTACCTCCAGGCATTGACACACTACTGAAAAGTTCAAACGTTGAAGTTTCCAGGCTAACATAAAATAAAATTGTTTTCCTCGCGTTTCAGCCCACTCTGACTTCTGTGCACTTGACCACAGTGACTCCACTTTGTTTCTTCCTGCTTTCCTCATCCCTGTCCTGCTCCACAGGGATCTGTCCTCCATCCTTTAGCTGCTGCCTGATGTCCTGGTATGTGGCTGCAGCCCCCTCCTCTCGGTGGCTCTTAGGGTGTTTTCCAGTCTTTGGCTGTGACCAGTAGTGCTCCTGAGAGGGTCTGGCCCTGGGCTGGATGAGGCTGGAGCAGATGTGGGGGGCCCAGCTGGAGGCCATTGTAATAATCTGAGCAAGTTGATGGTGGCCTACCACCAAGGTGAGCCCCTGGGGATGGAAAGTTGTGGACTGGAGATGGGGCAGATGGGAGAAAGAGGATTCAGGAATGACCTCAGGCCTCTGCCTGGATGGTTGGCTGCATGGCGTCTGCTCCTTTTCTCCCCATCTTCCTGCCCCCTCCCTGCCCTCTGTGGTACCACCTTCAAGCCGCCTGTCCTCTTCCTCCTTGGACCAGGTACTTCGACCTCAGCGGCGGCCCTTTGCTCAGCGGTGCCTTCGCTGGCCCTGACATCTCTGCTGTGCCTCGGCTTTGGCCTCTGTGCCTCGGTCCCTATCCTCCCTCTCCAGTACGTCACCTTCATCCTGCAAGTGATCAGCCGCTCCTTCCTCTATGGGGGCAACGCTGCCTTCCTCACCCTCGCGTAAGTGGGCTTGGGGTGCGTTAGGTAATGGGGGCACGCTGGAGCATGCTGGAGGTGAGAAGTCAGCAAGTGAGGACGCACCTGGAGTGGTCAGCTGCGGCCGACAAGCTCCTGCAGCAGTGGAGGGTGTGATGCCCGGAGGTGGGGGCCGGTGGGAGCCGCAGGGTGTTCACAGACCTGAGCCTTCTCATCAGCTCTCCCTTGGCCTCTGTCACCTGTCCGGTGAACTGCTGGTCACCCTGCAGGGCCCGCTTCGGGTCCAGCTCCCCCAGGAAAGAGCGTTCCTTTCCTTTACCTTTAGCACTCACTCTAGCGATGCTTCCTGGAGCATGCATCGCCTGGCTTCGGGTCATCTGTGGATGCATCTGTCTTTGCCTTGAGACCTCCCCAGGGCACAGCGGGGGCCTGGGTCCCTGCTGTTTTCCCAGAGCCCAGCGCAGTGCCTCCTCGGTGTTCCAAAGTTCGAAGGGCTGCGTGGAGGTGGCGGGTGAAGGCAGGCCTAGGACTGGGGAGTCGGGAACAAGTGGCTGACAGGCCCCTATTTAGTGGGAGAGGTCCCAAAACTCACCAAAACACCCTTGTTCGTTCCCAGGTTCCCTTCGGAGCACTTTGGGAAGCTCTTTGGGCTGGTGATGGCCCTGTCGGCCATTGTGTCCCTGCTTCAGTTCCCCATCTTCACTCTCATTAGAGGTCCCCTGCAGAATGATCCGCTCTATGTGAGTACCAGTGGGGATGGGACATCCGAACGGGGGCAGCTCTGGGGGAACCCCGCAGACGGCACCCCCAAACACTGCTGTGTCCTGACCACTGCACAGCTTTGTCAGTCTCATTTTTTAAAAAGTCAGCAAAGGGTAGAACAGGGGTTCTAATCAGTCATTAGGAGGGAAAACAAAAAAAAAGACTGAGCTCACAGACCAAGGAGAATTGCTAGATTCTAGCAATTGCTAGAATTGCTTGACAGTAGACAAGCCTCACTTCATACTCAGGAGCAGTGTGTTGAATGCTCTGGAGGCCTCTGTTTATTCACCTGGGAAATGGGCCTAAGATCCCTCTCCAACCCTGCTCCAAAAGGCAGAAAGAAAAATAACCGAATGTCCTGCCTCCGAGGCACCCTTGCGTCTGAGTGGAAGCAAAAGATAAACCAGGCAGAAGACCAGTCCCTTTGTTGGTGAAGGGTGGGCTCAGGGTCCCTGAGCTTTGCCTCCCCCCTCCCCTCCCCCTCCAGGTGAACGTGACGCTGGTGCTCGCCACCCTCCTGACCTTCGTTCACCCCTTCCTGGTGTACCGGGAGTGCAGCAGCCTTAACGTGTCGTACCTTTGAGTGGATTTGTTTATCTTTCTTAGGGGAGCCTGTGTCCAGAAAGCACTTGCTCACTCAGGCTACTTGTATTCAGTAGTAATATTTTTCTTTTTTAAACACAAAAAAACACAGTGTAGTTGACTGCCAGCTGAGACTTTTTAGCAGGTGCCCAGCTGATTGACATCACATAGACCCAAAGCAAAGGCACGTGGAGATTCTTCTGGGTTCCCTAGCAGGAGCCCATGGCCTTGGCAGACTCGGGGGCGGGGGGGCAATGAGGGGTGAGGTTTGGCCTTGAAGCCCTTGGGTGCCTGGGCTTTGTGCTGCCAGGGTGACGTTCCAGGTGGAGGGTGAGGTTGCCATGGCCCCAGCCATGCCGCCTGGCATCCAGAGGCCCAGCCTTGACCTCAAAGGCACAGCCTTGGTGAAGGATAGCATTGAGTCTTGGGGAGAATGGGGAGCACATGGGGTAGAGGTGGGGTCCCCTGGGCCTGAGTTGCAGCCCTGCCACTGAGGCTGGACTACCTGACACAGACCTCATCTGGTCTAAGCATCAATTTTCCCATCTGTAAAATGGGAGGGTTCTGGAGCTGAAGGTTCTTTCTAGTGTTCTAGAAGACTTTAGGAACAGTGACAGAGTTGGGCTACCTTGAGAGCCTCAGGAACCAGCTGGCCTGCTTGATTGAAGGATTTCTGATGAAGCCTTTTGGGCATATTTTCATCTTCAAGAAGTGTGTGTGTGTGTGTGTGGTTACTTACTTTGGGTGTTAAATAAAAAGTTTCTCTGGGGGATAATTTTGAGATAAATAAAGCATTTTTGCCTAAGGCAACCACTTCTCTGCCTCTCTGGGCTTCGGGGCTGTGGGCGTGTGTGATCCTGCCGGTCGCCCCAGCCCTGGGGGATTGAGTGCTGCAGTGGAGGTGGCAGAGTCTGGCTGCAGGCCCTGCTGTGGCAGCTGAACTCAGGTGGGGCAGGAATCCTGAGGCTGGGATCCATCCACCTGGTCCTGCAACTTGGGCTTGAGGTCCCCTCTACTCAGGAATCTCTTCCTTTGCCCCCCGTACTCCAACACTGCACGCGTGCACGTACACATACACACACGCACACACACATACCCGGCTGGGAGCACTTTGTGGAATCAGGGTCCCCGCAGGAGGCTCATGTCGTCTGCCACTCAGCAGACAGGCAGGTGCCTTCACCACTCTGACTCGCCATTTTGCCACCTGCAAAGTTCAGTTGCTTTTCTCTGAGGGCGCAAATGTATTTAAAGTAATTGCCAGGAGCACTTGTAGTAAAGGAGCGCTTTACTACCCATGGCCAGTGACGTAGAAAAGAGGGAGAATGGAGGTACCGGGAAGGAGAGCCTGGAACACAGCCCATTAGCCTGTTACATTCCACTAGGTAGGAGAGGGACTGGGAGAAGACAGAGAAGGGTAGGGGCAGTCATTAATTCATTTACTCGTTCATGGTCATTCACTCAGCGAATGTTTATTGAGCTCCTACTATGGGTCAGGGCCCTAAAGCCACCTCTTCTCCGAACCACGGAAGGGTAGTTTCCAGGGGCCTAGGATCCTGGGTCTGAAGACTGATACCAGGGTGCTAATGGATATCTTTCATCTGATCTTGCTCAAAAACTTTCCTGTTTTTATCTTCAAGATGGCTCCCTGCTGCCCACACAAAAACATCTAGATTCTAGCCTGGCATTCAAGGCTCTTAGCAGCGTGATACCAGCCTCTTCCTCTCCCTCTGCACCTCCCACCTCCGGGGAGGTAGAGCTCATCCCGATGGACCCAGGTTCCTGGTCTCTGGGTGTGTGAACACCAATTCCCCTGCACTGGGGACTCGGCCCAACTCTGCTAGGGAAACCTGCCTGGTCCACAGGGGTCCTGTTCAAAATGCTGTCTCCTGCCCTGGCTGGTGGCTCAGTGGAGAGTCACCAGCCTGCAAACCCAAAGGTCGCTGGTTCGATTCCCAGCCAGGGCACATAACCAGGTCTCCAGCCAGGTCTGTAGCTGGAGGCAGGTGAAAAGCAACCATACATTGATGTCTCTCTCCCTCTCTGCCTTCTCTCTCTAAAAATAAATAAAATCTTAAAAAAAAAAATGCCTTCCCCAAAAAACTTGTCCTTGGGCTCTCCAGCAGCTCTTGAGTTCCCATGTTTATACATGTTTATACCCTTCCTTGATGGATTGGCCTGCCTGAACGGCACCCTCACCTGGACAGCCAGCTCCAGGAGGCGGCACCTGGGTCTAGCTCTGTGACTAATGTGTGCTTGCCACTTGTGTGGGGCCAGTTAGGGCTTGTTCAATAACAGTCTTTAGGTAAGTGGATTCCTTCTTTACCTGGCCTCAGAACCAACTGGCCGGAGGGAGCAGAGCACGTGAGGTAGCAGGGCAGTGAGGTGCAGTGGGAGAACATGGGGGGCCAGGCCAATCCTCCTCTCCTCCTAGCCCCGTCACTAGCATGACCTTGGATGGGCTACCTGACCTCTACGTATCAGTGTCTTGTCAGGACAGTGGTAAGAATTAGAAATTAGGTCAAGTACCTACAGATGGTAGGTGCTTAGCCGATCACAGCTATCATTACAGTTAATATACTAAATTCGAAATGGATTCGGAATGCCCACCCCATGGTAAATGGAGACAAAGGTAATGGAGTATTGACATCAGTCTTGAAAACTTGATGCTAAATGAAAAGCCAGTTACAAGAGACCGTGCACAGTGTGGTTGCGTTGGGTGGTGAAATGTCCAGAATCAACACATCTATCTCTAAAGGCAGAAAGTAGATTAGGGGCTGCCTGGGGCTGAGGGGGTGTGGGGGGTGGGGGGCGGTGGGGAGCAGGTAATGATTACTCACGGGGAAGGGGCTTCTTTTTAGGGTGATGGAAATTTTCAAAAATTGATAGTGGCCGTACGGTTCTGAAATATACTTTAAAAAACAATTGCATTAAACTCTTCAAATGGAATTGTGTGCTATGTGCATTATATCTCAATAGAGATGTTAGTTTAAAAAAGAAAAAAAAAAAGATGCCTGGATTCCTCCGAAAGTGCGGAGAACACATCCAGAGGCAGAGATGATGGCTGGGCATGCCAAAGAAGCAAAGGAAGCAGCCCATGTGCTCAGCCTCTTGTTTCTGTCTGGACGGCCTGCCTCCTGTAACCTCTTCCTCAGATGGGACCAACGGCTCCTTCAAAGGAGGAAGGAAGGAACCCAGGAGTTTCACAAGTTTTGATTTCACTTGGCAAGAGGCTCCCTGCACAACCCTATGGGCCTCAGCAAAGAGGTGCTGGAGCAAACACCCCCGCTGCAGGCCAGGGCTGGAGAGCACCTGCTGTTTAATCAACAGCTGACACAAGACTTAGGGACTTAGTGGCACCATCTCCGTCCCCAACCCCTGTTTGCAGATGAGGGAAATCAGCCCCCGAGTGACACGTTATGTCCAAGATCAACCAACTAGCATGTTGTGCGGCTGGTATTTCAACTCGGAGTTGCGCCTGACTCCTAAGGTTGGGTTTATTTTCGGTGTTCCCTTTTTACATTTGTTCTCTTTTTAAGAAGCATTTTATCTGTTTCGTTGTAGAGGCAGGGCCAAGGAGGGAGAGAGAGGGAAATATCAATGTTTGAGAGAAACATCAATTGGTTGCCGCTCATGCCCCCAACCAGGGACCTGGCCCGCAACCCAGGCATGTGCCCTGACTGGAAATTGAACCTGCAACCTTTCAGCCTGCGGGCCTGCGCTCCATCCACTGAGTCACACCAGCTAGGGCTTTGCATTCCTTCTTACCTGAGAAACATGGTGGCTGTGAAACAGATCAGAAAATAAAGACCGGCATGAAAGAGAAGCCCACCACTGAGAAAGAACTGGTTCACACGTTGGCATTTGTCCCCCGTAGTCATTTGAATGTGTGCGTATGGTCATGGAAATAATTCCATAAGCTTTTCTTGATGTCATCAAAGAGTCATCAAAAACATGACTGTAGTAAATGGCTGCTCATAACCCATCCCATGGCCACATCACACCCTGTTACCCCCACCCACCCACCCATCGGGGCTGTCTCCTTCACATATGCGTTGGGATGCTGTACCTCCACTCTTCTGCTGACCCCCGTCTGGCCTGAGCAGGGGTCCCAGATGACAGTAGCCACGAGAGCCGCCCAGATTGGCAGATGGGAGAACAGAATGCAGGGGCCAGCTCTTGCCAAAGAGCCACTTTAGAGGTTTCCGGGGAATGACAATGCATCCATTAATCATGGTTCATTAATCCGCTCTTTAACTGAAGGTGTTGGCTGCTGGCTTCCCAGGGGCCCTGGACCCTCCTCCCCAAGTCTAAAGCTTTGGGCAAGGATGCCAGTGGTTATTCCTGGAGCCCCTTGTCCTGCCAGTCCCTCTCAGTGTGGTGGGTGTGACTGGGACACAGCAGGGAGCACATACTCTAATGTTTTTTGGGAAGGACACTGCCATCCAGCTTCAAAGCACATGCTCTGGTCCTTTGGTCATGGGGAGTCCCCAGGTGCCGACATGTCTGGCAACTTCAGGGCACCTGGCAGGTGACTGCTCACAGGTGGAGCTGACTCACCAGCAGGGCTATTGATTAAACCCAGGACCAAGGCTCCAGGTCTCCCCAGGTGTACTAGCTCTGTCCCCAGGGGGTTGGATTGTTTATTTTCTAACTACAAACATCTGTTCCTAGCCCCCCTCCCCACCCATTCCTGAACACCCACTCGTGGACTCCAGTGGTAGGTACCAGAGAAAGGCTCTCTGGGCCTTCCCGGCACTGGCCACCTCTGTGACCTTGAAGAAACTCCTAATCCCGAGCAGCCTCAGTTTCCTCACCTATAACGGAGACAATTAAGTACCACGGGGCGTGTGGGGAGGACTAGAGAGAAGCTTAGGGAATAAAAGAGAGAGGCAGCTTGGGCTCTGAAGCTGGACTGTCCAAGACCAACTCCCAGCTGCAGGCTCTGGCACTTATGTCCCTCAGTTTCTTCATCTGCAAAATGGGAATGCCAATAGGGATACATCATGGAGCAGCGGTAAGGACTCGGTGGGTTATTGACCCTGAGACACTACACACCTGACACGTAGTCAACCTGGCGGGCAGCAGGTGTGTGGGTGGGTGGATGTGCTTGCCTGGGGGAGAGCAGAGGGAGGTGTGTCCCCCTGTAACCCCTGGTAGAATGCTGTTGCCTTGGGTCAGGACAGAAACCACGCTGAAAGCATTTTCCCAAGTTTGCTTCTGTTTAATCAAGGGACACATAAAGTCTTGTACTTTGAGAATGGGGAACCTTCAAAGGCAAAATTACCCAATGTTAACCCCAAGTCAATGAAAGACACGTCTTCCTGTTCAGTTTTTGTGCCATTCCTTTTCCCCCCAGACGTCCATGCAGACCACCCATGGGTGCAGACATGTCAACCACAAGGGCCGGGCTGTGTATTCCTTGCAGGGCCAGGGGCTGGGGTGCAGAGAGGGCTGGGGTACCTCCGTTTTAGGCTGAGTGTCCTTGAACCTGTCTAATTTCTCAGCGCCATGTTCCCTTATCTGAACAGGGGTTGGGATGCCTACCTCTGAGAATAAATGAGGATAAATGAGTCCTACATGAAGAGTGCTTGGTCCTGGCACACAGTAGGTCCTTAACAACAGCTATAAATATTTATTATAGACACAAAAACCACATTACAGGTCAAGTGTGCTATTTAAAAGTGAATGGGTATTATGCTTAGTGAAATAAGCCAGTCAGTGAAGGACAGGTATGATCTCACCCATTACAGGACAATAATGAGCAAAACTAACAACAAGCAAAACAGAACCAAGTATATGAATACAAGGAATAGGCCTTCAGTGGTCAGGGGGAAAGGGGTTGGGGGGAGGGGGGAGGTAGAGGCAAAGAAGGGGAGCAGCTTAGACAAGAACCTAGTATAAAGGAACCATGGACATGGACAACAGGTGGGATTGACTTTGGGGG
>PVIW01003597.1:100848-161795 GCA_004026585.1 Noctilio leporinus | reverse complement strand
TAAGGACCGGTATCATACACCTTCTTCACACTGTCAACTGTAGGAAAAGGGATGTTATTGAAGTGAGCAATTTCCTTAGCAGTTCTCCCTGCATGTCGTCCAGAACTTATGGTTGCTCTGACATCGTATTTCTTCGAATGACGGTTGCTCTCAGAATTTAATACTTAATATCTGAAACAATGATGTTAAATCATAACTTTAGAAACACAGTTTTTCAAAATTAAGAAGCATGTGAAGTAAAGTGATGCAAAGTTACTGCCAATTTATTGCGCACACCCTGTATAGGTTTAGGAGTTCTTTAGTCAGGAAAAAGAAATCATGCCAGTTATTTTAACAAAGACAATTACATATAAAGAATTGTTATTATGAAGTTAAATAAGAAACTGAAAAGGTAAAAAGAAGACATTAACATGTTATGGAAGAAGTGACTGCAGAGAGCAGCCATCAGCTCTGAGGTGGGGGGGCGTGTACTGAAGTGTAAGATTGTGCTATTAAATCTTAGAAGCTTAGAGAAGGGGTTCTACAGAGCTGAAACCCAGATCTCTCAGGGAGGTGCTGCTGGATGCCTGGTGATGGTGTTTCTGAGGGGGCACAGTGAGGATGATTCTGTAGGTGCTGGAAAAGCTGCAGACCCAATTCAGCAGCTGCACAGGAAGGAACTGTTACTGCTAGGGTAAACAGGTATTTCTGGGTGAAATAAGGAACCAGAGCAAGAGGAAAACAGGCACTGAAGAGCAAGCTCCTTCTCCTGCCCCAGCTTTGCATTCTTCCTTTGGTGGGTGCCCTTGGTGGTGAACCTAACAGGGAGCCAGCTGGTAACAATGTGGTTTTCAGAGTGCCCGAACTAACTAGCGTAAGAGAACAGAGTGTGGAAGGGGTGGGTTTGGAGCTGGGATATGATAGCTTCTTAACTGGCACAGCCCTCCCCTTTAGCTACTCAGCGTGCAGATCCACCCTTCCACACATATTTGAACTTCTGTACAACAAAAAAGACTATGTTTCAGCCTAACAGAAGATAGACACTCCTTATGCAAATGAAGATATTCTCATTGGCTCACCGAAACAGGGAGTCACAGTCTCGTTAGTCATTGTATCCGTCTTGAAAGAGACACACATTATTCATCTTTGGGCTTTGTTAATTAATCCTTAAATTCGTTCGCAGTCTTGTGTGGATATATGATACCCAAAATCTAAATTGTAGATTACATTTCAACAACAGTGTTTGTATGAAGTGGTATGGGAAGAAGGGGAGAAGAAATCGGTACACGCACACACACCCACACTCACACACACAACCCACCCATCCAAGCAGGAGAGCAGGAAGGAAATATGCATAGCTTCTACAGGGCCCATTTCTCTAACTGGCCACTTGGTAGCTGATGTATAAATCTTGATTCTCTTATTACTCATAACGTATTTCCTTTACCCGCAGGGAGGATCTCGACCGATTAAAGAATTCACAGGAAGGTCTGAACTTTAAGTGATCCTGCCTTTCTTTGGAGTGCTGTGATTTTCCATGAACCTTACACTATTCGAGATATAAGCATTAATTGATACTCTGAAGAATCCACACTAGGTTCTAGTTGTAGACCTTCCTGACCCTTTTGGAACTAGCAACCCAGTTTCTTCTTAACTCTAGGTGGTAGAGTATTCTCTACTGATAAAATGACAATAAAAAGTGCAAAATACTGAAAGTTAGTACACAAGTACTTAACCTTCATAGAATCTGAATTTCATTCACTCTTCAGATGAAAGAACATTTTTCCAATAGCCTTAACTCTGTACTTGAAGCACACAAACTATTTCATCGGTGTATTTTTCATGAATTATGCTGTGTATCTCTTCTATTGCTTATAGTCAGTACACCTTGCTGCTAACTGATCTTTTCAGGTTTGTTTGCCTAAAATAGAATTTCCTTGAGCAGGCTTTTGGAGGCCAGGAAGTCACTGTGAGCCTTGATTTCATTATGAGTTTGATTAGGTTCCTTGCTTTTCACTTAGTACCTATTTACAGTTGGACATTGTTGCTTACGGTGTTCATTTTGATTGTGTGCTATCAACCTCCCTCAACTTTGTCCCTTTTCTGCAGATGTTTGCAAAGGATCTAAAGCTTTGCAGATAGTTGAGCTCTTTTAGCAGCTTCTCATATTTTATACTTATGGATACAAAGAACTGAGCTCCCTGAAAAACTATGATTTTGTTTTGTGACCTCTTATAACAGTAATTGAAGTTCTGACATTTCCTGCAGCTTTCTGAGCTGAGGAATAAATTGGAACATGTATAAAGGCTATTGGTTTATTCATTTTGTAGCCTTTTGTTTTTCCTGTGATACTGCATTATTCAAAGAGTTTTTCTAACAAGTACATTACCATCTAGAATTATAAAATACTAATTATAATTGTGTAAACTATAGTGTATAAATTAATTCAATATGAACTATTAGAAATAATTATGAGGAAAATAAGCATTATGAAGCCTATTCCTTGTGTTTGTCTCCCCTTTATGAGGGGTATAGGGAGAGAATGGAAAAAAAGCCTAGTTGCCCTCCTGGTTTTCTGTTATTTTACATCACTTGTCCCTGGAAGTCATAGGAAAGCTAGTAAGTTGATTTTCTTCTTTCCTTCCTCCCTACCTTGCATCTTCTTTATTATGTTAAGATTTACATAACATAAAATTTACCATTTGTACCGTTCAATGGTATTAAGTAAATTTACATTGCGTGTAGCCATCTATCTCCAGAACTTTTTCATCATCTCAAACAACTCCATTAAATAACGACTCCCTGTTTTCATTTCTTCCACCCCACCAGGCCCTGATAACTACTGTTCTGCTTTCTCTATGAATTTATTTTAAGTACTGCATTCATATAAGTGGATCATATAGTATTTGTTCATTTGTGACTGGCTTATTTCACTTAGCTTAATGTGCTGAAAAGTTTATCCATGTGTCAAAATTTCCTTTCTTTTCAAGGTACCACATTCTATTTATATGTTCATCTCTTGTTGCACAGTTATGTTATTTCCACCTTTTGCCTGTTGTGAATGATGCTGCTATAATTGTGGGTGTACAGATACTTTTCAAATCTCCACTTTCAGTGCTTTTGGGTGCCTACACAGAAATTATTTGATAGATGGTGTAGTAATTCTATGTTTAATTTTGTGAGGAATCACCATACTCTGCTTCACAGGGGCTGTGCCATTTACATTCTTAACAGTAAGTAAATTGGTCTTCTTAATCCAAATTTTTTTTCCCTTAGGAGATCTGTTTTATTTTAAAAACTTTTTAACTTGGTCTCTTGTCACATACAAAAGACAAGGATTTTTCCTTATTTTGAGAGACTGATCATCTCTGGAAGACTACTACTCTCAATTCCATGGAGCTCACTTTTTGCCTCCACTCCCTTTACTTGGCCACCCAGTGATTGCCAAGTGTTCAGGGCAGCCCACAAGCCTCCTTAATAGTCTAGCATCAACATGGAGGCACCTGTGTAACTTTGTGCTCCTACTTTTTTTTTTTCTTTTCTTTTAAAAAAATTTTTCATGTGGCTTTTTTTTTTTTTTTTAAAGAATTTATTTATTATTTTTAGAGGGAAGGGAAGGGAGAGAGGCAGAGAGGGAGAGAGACATCAGTGCATGGTTGCCTTTCACCTGCCTCCAGCTACTGACCTGGCTGGAGACCTGGCCTGCAACCTGGTCATGTGCCCTGGCTGGGAATTGAACCAGCGACTCCCAGGTTCACAATGCTGGTGAACTTACCCACTGTGCCACCAGCCAGGGCCTACTTTTTTTTTTTTAAACCCTCACCCGAGGACATTTTTTCATTGCCTTTAGAGAAAGAGTGAGGGAGGGAGGAAAAGGGAGAGGGAGAGAGAGGAAACATTGATTTTAGAGAAAAACATTGATTGTTTCCCTCTTGTAGGCTCCCCAACCAGGGATTGAACCCACAACCTAGGCATGTACTCGAACTGGGAATTGAACTTGCAACCTTTGGTATATAGGATGATGCTCCAGCTAACTGAGCCACCTGTCCAGGATCCTTTTATTTATTTTTAAAAGGTCCTTATGTAATAACATTTACTTAATTTCTCTTATTAAAAAAAAAAAAAAAAAAAAACTTACCAATGATCATTGATGAAACCTCCATTTCTTCACCATGGTAACTTCCCTTTTCCTCTCCAGACCTGCATTTCCCTGTTTTAACCATTTTTTATCAACAGAAGTTATAGTTTGACTTTATTAGAGTTTGACTTAGATTTAGGGTATGAGGAGGAAGGGAGACCAACATTTACTGAGCATATGGTACATATTAGGCTGTATATTAGATCCTCTTATTTACCTTTGACTATATGGATTAACTATAAAATGGATAAGGTGTTAACTGCCAACTAATATAAGGTTTCTTTGTTTAGCAGAATTCACTACATTAATATATGAAATATGTACTGTCAGGGGTAGAAATAAGCTTTTCATATGGACTGGCCATCATCATAATACTTAAGTAGAATAAAGGACCTGTTAGGTTGACTTTTGCCTGTACTCCATTTATTTAGGTGGCTATATATAATGTGTGATGTACTATTATCATAAGGTGAGGTCTTTGTTTCAGCCACTGCAGAATGGATGGAATTTTACCTCTTTCCTGGCCTGCTAGGGTAGGACTCAAGGCCTAACCTAGGTAAAAGACTTATGTCTGTTTGAGATACAAGACAACTTCTAGTTGTAGTTCTAGATTTTGAGGCATGTCAGATCCTTTTTTATCCATGTTGTCCTATGAGAGAATTCAGTAAATGTATCAGTCAAAAGAATCTCATCCTTTTTAGAAGATATTTAAAACAAAGTCTTTGATAAGGGGAGAGCTGCAATTGGGAGCATCTCCAGGTAGATATGCCTTGTGGGGACTCAAATCTTGAGACCTATTTGATATTGTCTCTGGCCGAATTGGTGAGGTTTGTTGTGTCCACTGAGTGGGCCAGCAGATCTTACCTTAAACTTATTATTTGTACAGGCTTTCTGGTGGTTTGTGTAGTGTGCAGCTATTTTCCCTGGTCTAAAATGTACACCCTGAAAGCAGGCACCTTTCAAGTTACTTGCTGAGTGTATTTCTGAGAAGTGGGGCCAAAGCAACATTCAGAAGTTGTTAAATTCATTAAGCAAGGAGGCTGTTTTGAGTTACTCAGTAAATCCTTTGTAAAGCAGAAAACAATAGCTGTATATGTGCTTATAGGAATTTCTTGGTTGAATTCTTACCTATTATCTTATTTGAACTTGACATCCTTATGGTATGGGCAGAGTACAGGTTTTCTTCCTCCTCTCTCCCATTTTTAATAACAGCTTTATTCACTGCTGGGGTCACTCCACAGAACCAGGATGACTCAATCCCTAACATTTCCTTTGGGTGTTGAGACGAATGACACTGCACAGACATAACACACCCTAAGAGGGTGTGTAAAATTGTATTACTCATGTAATGAATCTCCCTAGGGAGAGCAAAGATGTTCCCAAGCAGGTCCTAAAATGGCTTAAAAGGGGTAAGGCTGGGTGAGTGGTTTGACTTTCCCACTGGCACTAAAGGAGGGAACCTCCTGAAACTTCCTTTCAGCTTGCCCAGATGTGGGACAGAGGTGAAGAGAGAGGGGTAAGCTTTTAGCAGTAAAACATCAAAAATGGAGTAAGGTTTTTCATTACATTTACGTACAATAAAAATTCACCTTTTTAAAGTGTTCAATTCAGTGGGTTTTAATATATTCAAAACTACATATTATAGATAGTGTAGATGTTAGAAACACTAATTTCTGATCATTTTCATTCTGAAAGAAATTCTGTACCTAGTAGGAATCAACCCCCATTCGCTCCACCCTCAGTACCTGATAACCACTAATTTAAATATTTGCTATCTCTATGAATTTGCCTGTTGTGAACATTTTATTTAAATAGAAGCATATAATATGAGGTCATTTGTGACTGGCTTCTTTCACTAAGCATAGCATTTTTCAGATTCATTCATATTGTAACATGTTCAGTACTTTATTCCTTTTTTTTTCTTCATTTAAGACAGGGAATACTTTATTCAAACCCATCAGAGAAATGGAATGTCTGGGTTTGTATGTAACAAAGCATATTTTTTTAAAGCATAGACCAGTAATTGTATATATATACACTGCTACATATAAATGAACTGATCCGGCCACAGCTTTTTGTTGTTTAAAACAGAACAAACTTCCCTGTAAAAGCAGCACCATTTTAACTTTATTATTCCTCCCCTTCCTCACCCTCTCCTTCAACAGAATCCACACCAACCTCCTCATGATACTTCTCTAGGACAGCCATGTCCTCACGGTCCTCAGAAAACTCTCCTTCCTCCATACCTTCACCCACATACCAGTGGACAAATGCACACTTGGTGTACATCAGGTTAAACTTGTGGTCCAGGTGAGCCCAGGCCTCAGCAATGGATGTGGTATTGCTCAGCATGCGCAAAGCTTGCTATACTTTGGTTAGGTCTCTACCAGACACCACAGTGGGAGGCTAGTAATTAATGACAACTTTGAAGCCAGTGGGATACTAGTCCACACATTGGACTGTATGCTTGGTCTTAATGGTGGCATTGGCAGCATTAACATCTTGGGAAACCATGTCACCAAGTACAACAGGCAGCAAGCCATGTATTTACCCTGCTGAGGGTCACATTTCACCATCTGGTTTGTTGGCTCAAAGCATGCATTGGTGATCTCTGCTATAGAAAGCTGTTCATGGTATACTTTCTCAGCAGAGGTGACAGGGTTGTATGTAGCCAGAAGGAAGTGGATGCGGGGATAGGGCACCAGTTTGGTTTGGAATTCAGTCAGATTGTCATTCAAGGCTCCAGCAAACCTGAGGGAAGCAGTGATGGAAGACACAATTTGACCTATCAACCTATTCAGGTTAGCATAGGTTAGGCATTCAATATCGAGGTTTCTACAACAGATGTTGTTAGATGGCTTTGTTGCCAACCATGAAGGCACAATCAGAGTGCTACAGTGTGGTGTGCGGGGTGAGGATGAAGGTGTAGGGCTCAACTACAGCTGTGGAAACCTGGGGGGCTGGGTAAATGCAGAACTCCAGCTTGGACTTCTTGCCATAATTGACAGAGAGATGCTCCATCAGCAGGGAGGTGAACTCAGAACCAGTTCACCCACCAAGGCTGTGGAAAACTAAAAAGCCCTAAAGACCTGTCTGTGCACTGGCCAGCCAGTTTCCGGATGTGGTCCAGGATGATGTCAATGGTGTAGTGTCCACATGCATAGTTATTGGCAGCATCTTCTTGCCTGTCATCAGCTGTTCAGGGTGGAAGAGCTGGCAGTAAGTACCAGTGTGAACTTCATCAATTACTGTGGGTTCCCGGTCTACAAGCACAACTACACTGGGCACATGCTTGCCATGCCTGTTTCACTGGAGGTCTTGAAAGAGTCATCTCCTGCACAATGGTTTTGTCACTTGGCATCTGGCCATTGGGCTGAATGCCATGTTCCAGGCAGTGGAGCTCTCAGCAGGCAGGCATTGCTGATCTGAACACTAGCCTGGCCAATGTGGATGGAGATACATTCGCACATGGCTGCTGCCTTGCAACTGCTGAGTACGTGGTGGAGAGGAAGGAGAGAGGTTGTTGCATCTTACAGTGTGACTCTAAAGTGGTCAGTGTAAGAGAACCCTCTACTTTATTCCTTTTAATGGCTGAATAATATTCCATTGTGTGGATATATTATCCTAGTTTGTCATATTAAATGATGATTGATTTGGATCATCTGAGGAGGAGGTGGTGATGGGAGCAACAAGGAGCAGAAGACAAGGGCTTAATTCTCAAAAGTGAGTCAAGATGGACATCCAGTTTTGGGAGCTGTGTAACTTAGAGGTGACATTTAAAGATGTGAGAGTAAATGTGATTTCCAAATTAAAATATAAACTTGTAGGTTGCTAAACTGGTTGCCAGTAGATACCATTCATATGTTGCTGTCCTCTGATGGAATTCATGTTAATTATCACCTCAGACTAATCCAAGATAATTCTGATGCAAAAAAGTCAGTGAAACCAAATACACATTTTGAATGATTCTTTTTGTGATGTTTCTATTAGCATGAAACCCATTTTTTGGCCTCGTTGATTCCTTTGCTCTAAATAAGTCCTGATGTTTTTCTTGTCCATGAATTTTGTTGGTTGAAAAATAATTAATATTTAAAATTGATAACACTTGCTGAAATGCTTATTAATGTATCTCTAGGAAATACTTCTTTTTCCACTGAATGATTGTTATCAAGTTATTCCATTCTCTTCCAGTGTTTTAAATATTAACTTGGAGCTTTTAAAATAAATCAGCTATATACTAGTAGCTTCCAGTTTGCTTGGTTATCATTTATACTGCTTTATAAAGTTCATACATAATATTTTGCATCTCAAATAATATTCTCTGGCTTCTACACCTAGGATGTCTAAAATAGGCAATAATAATAAAGTTTTTAAATTATTTCCCTTGTAATAGAATTGTAAGCATTCTGAATTCTCAGAACAGTTTAATCTGTGGGTTTAGTGTTTTATAGTCTTTCACATTTAGTTACGGCGTAGATATGTTTCCATTTATTTCTGTGCCAGAATTGTTATGTCACATGAAAACTTGGGTCTTCCGATGTCAGATCTTGGGTGTGATCTTGAACACTCTACCTCTGTATTAACAGAAATACCATTCTGAAGCAGAACATTCTAGATCATATAATTCCTTTGCTTTTGCATTTGGCCAATATCTCTATTCTTTTGATCTCCTGTGGCTCTAAGATTTTTGCATAAAAGTTTAGGAGATAGACAAAGCCTAGATTTTTGCTTATCCATGGGGCCTAATAGATAAACTAGCCATAGAAGGCAGAGATTTGGGGATTATGTGACTGCATGGTATTCTCTAAAGATCTGCTTTTGCTACATTATACATATTTCTATTACTAACTTTAAGTACTCAATCATTCCAATCCACTCTTAATTTTGAAATGAAAACCCTCTGTTACTTTGTTAAATAAGGAAGAACATCAGAACACATCTTAAAAGGTCAGTCACTTTTTTTCAGATGCATGTTATAAGTGGAAGGGGTTTCCCTGTATCTTTTTACATAATTCTGCTGTCATTTTTTAAAAGGAAAATGTCGAGTCAGCTTAGTGTTATGTCAATAACAGGCTTCTCAATTAACCACTCTTAAGGATACACATAAGGTAGTATTGTGTCAGTGAGTTAATCTGCAGTGGAAGGATCTGGATTACTTATGCACCAAATATAACTTTATTGGCTGTGGGACTTCAGTGTACATTGGTCTTGCATACTGATGTGATGTTCAGAAGGACCAGGTAATCCTTTATCCATGTTCTCATTGCATCTTTGTGTACCAGAGATGGGAGAATCCATTTAAACAGCATAAACTTGCTAGCCCTCTCTCTAGCAAAGAGTAGAAGTGGACAGAAGTCAAGATCCACACAGCAATTTTGTGTCCCTTGTGGTTTGCTGTCAGCAAGCTGTTACCCACACATGCAAATGATTTGAAGTGGGCTTACACATGTTTCCATAGCAGCAGTTATCTTAGTGATTTTGCTCGTTTTTGGACTATTTTTTTCTCTTGCTGATGCAGGATTAAACAAACAGTACATTTAGGTCAAGAAAGGAAATTTTTGCTAGTATAGATGCTAGGCTAAGCATTCTGGGAGAGTGATTTCTTACAGCAGATGAACATTCTTTATGCCTTCCAGCAGTATCTGTAGCAAGGTGGCTGTCTGGTACCATCTTTTTCATTTTGGGCAGGTTTTGCGATTCTGAACAATTCCGAGCAAATCATAGGATCTGGCAGTTTCCCAGCAACCACATGTAAATCTTCAGCTTATTTGTTCTTTGGTATTAACAGTGAAGCAATCTACTGGAAAAACAATATTTTAAAGATTTTGGTGCATCCGAGGTGTGTCATTTTGCGTTTGCACCACCCTTCCTGTTTAATACTTGGAGCCTGGATTTTTTTTTTTTTTTTTTTTTTTTGTCAGACTCTTGGGCAGGAGCAGATTCTAGTGCGACAGCTCGGAGCTTCCCTTCTGTTCTGGTGCTGGCAGCTGCCTGTCATGAAGATGATACAGTGGGAGCCTGCTCTGAAGAGCCAAGGAAGATGATGTGGAAATGCAGTAGAGATTGCTAGAAAACTGAATATCCACACCTTGGGGATGGGTTGCATTACTAGTGTGATTCTGTTTAAAGGCATCCGCACTGTGTTTGAAAGAAACTGTGCTTATATGTGCAAACAGCAAGGAGAGAATAATGCCCTTGAATATACTGCATACAATTGGACAAAAGAAGATTCAGAACTATTGATCTCCTCCTGTCTGGTAAATGCTGTTTTGCTTAATTAAAAAATAGTTTGGTTTGGTGGTGTTAAAATAAACTAGCCTTTACTTATAAAGCAAATATATTTATTTCATTATCCTGTTATATAAAGTCTGTGTGTATAAATGCATAATTGTTAGCCTTAAGTTTAAATTATGAGGTACCCATTTGTATGTGTGAGAATGTGATATATTAAAGCTGAATACAGAGAAAAGCTGGGGAAAGATATCTGATTACAGAACAGTTTTTTAAGTTAGCTTTATAAGCTTATATGATCTTGGTATTGTCCCAGAAATAATATTGGTAAAGTGTATATTTAGGGTATTAGATACTTGAACTCTCTACCAGTGGCAGAAAATTATTTAGTCCCTTTACACCTTTTTCTTGGTTAGATTTTCCTTTCTGCTGGCTTATGGTCATTCCTTTGGTTCAGGGGGAGAAATTGAAAGGGAACATGAAAGAAACTGTAATGGGTATAAGAAAACTAGTTTTATTATTTTAAATCCAACTGTATATAATGTTTTGGATGTAATGTTTTACTCATTGTAAATGTTTTCCCTTCTTCACAATGCTTGAGGATGTGTCCAATCACATATGGGTGTGCCTCTCTGTGGCCTTCCGACAAATTCCATACTCCTTAGGAAGCTGCACATTACTCTTCCCCTCCCTCAAAATGTCTTGCCATTTTCCCTTCTTTTCTTTTCACAGTTGTCAAAAAGAGTGAGAATAGTACATGTGAGAGTTCTTGTGTGGGAGTTTGGCCATCAGCCACTCGATATGGTGAGGGTGAAGTGTGCCAAAACCCTGAATCCTTCCCTGATTGTTAGACTGCCACCTGAGACTGGGTTAGAGAGCTGGGTGCCATATGAATTTCAGGATCAGGTGGGGTCATGCCAGCCTGGCAGGGCCACAACAAGAGAAGGTGCATTTTGTGCAGTGGTTAATGTGTTGTTTGCTCTCCAAATACTTGAGAAGAAGAAATAGAGAGCATCACTCAAACATCAGATGCATTTTTGGAAAATAGTGTTATGTGTGGGTATGGAATTCAGTGGTACTATATTAACTATTAAATATTTTAAACCCTAATGTATTTTGAAATGGGCTTTTGAAGATAACTAGTATCATAGATTAGAAGGACTAGCTCATTACAGTGTCTGTCCCATTAGTGTAATCCATAATACTGATAGCCCTGGGACTACTTAGCCAGATGGCAATGCCTTGCCCATGCTACTAGCATTTGCCCCCTCAGGTCACACTGACTTTTTCTTTGGTTATCCCACCTTTGAGAAATTGCTTGATTTTGTTTTATTGCATGAGGGAGTAAAAACCTCCCAGGGGCTCTATTGGCATTCTGGATTGGATTTGGAAACTCTGTGCATGTATTGATCTGGATGCTTTCTGCCCACTACCCTTGCCCATGCCAGCAGATCAAGGAACTGATATGGCCCTGACAGGTGTGGCTTAGTGGATTGTGTCAGCCTGCAAACCCAAGGCTGGGTTGATTCCCAGTCAGGGCACATAACCAGGTTGCAAGCTGGGATCCAGCCAAGTACCCAGCTGGAGGCAGGTGAAATGCAACCATACATTAATGTTTTTCTCCCTTTTTGCCTCTCTCCCTGCCCTTCTCTCTAAAAATAATGATAGCCCTGGCTGGTGGCACAGTGGATAAGGCACCGGCCTGCAAACCCAAAGGTCGCTGTTTCGATTACCAGCCAGGATACATAACTAGGTTGCAAACCAGGTCTCCAACCAGCTCCATAGCTGGAGGCAGGTAAAAGGCAACCATACACTGATGTTTCTCTCCCTTTCTTCCTCCCTTTCTTCCCCTCCTTCTAAAAATAATAAAATAAAATATTTTATAAATAAGTAAAAATAATGATAAAAATCTGAGCAAAGAAAGAAAGAAAGCTTATATGGTCACGAAGACACATGTAGCTGAGGTGCTTTGAGTGGAAAGATGTGCCTTCTGAACTAGTTTCCCTGCTTCTGTCCTTGACCCTATGCACTCTTTTCCATGTGGTAGATAGTGGCCTTCCTTTGGAAAGGAAAGTCAAACTATTTCTTCTTTAATTGGAGTCAGATCCATTATCCCTACAGTGGCATCCAGGTCTGCTCACAGCATGCCCTACATCTACTTTTATTTACTTTTCACTCTCCCATCATTCCTGACTTTGTTTTGGCCTCTGAGGCTTCCTTGCTGTTTGTTCCCTCCTCCTGGGACACCTCTACCCAGGCAGTTACCTGGTTTACTCTCGACCTTTAGGGTATTGCCCAGATTTTTTTTTTTTTCTCATTGAGGCTTCTGTGTCCATGAGTGTCATCTTGCAACACCCTAGCACATCCTTCTCTGATTCTCTGCCATAGTTTTTTGATATTTATCTCCACCTGGCATATAGTCAATCAAGAGTACCAGTATAAATATAGTAATGGTAATTAGTGGAGTTACTTAATAGTAATAAGTACAAGAATAAGATTTATGATGATAGGAGTTTTTCTCTTTTATTTACTGCTGTGCCCCAACAGCTAGAACAATGCCTGGTTCAGAGTAAGTACTCAATTAATGAGTGAATTCTGATGAAATGGTTTTATTATCCTGAACCTGAACTTGGAAAAGCTGCTTATTTTAAAACCCAAGTCTTGAAAAAAAAAATTTATGTAAGCAAGACAATTACTTGCTTGTCTTTAATAATCCCTCCTATCATGTTGACCTTTCAGTTTCCTAGAATTATACTTTCCAACCCTTTGTCCTTGAGCTATACCAAGAAGTTACGTGGTTCAAGGCTGAATGTTCCATGGATTTGGTATGGTCAGTGACAACTGATGATACTATTTTTGGATTTTATTCAAACTAGGTCTGTTATACCTAATCCATGGTATTAGCATTTGGGGACTTTTTCATTCTTTGGTTTGAGGCAGCCAAACCCTTTCTTAAGGGAGCTTTGCCCATTGGCACTCTCTTGGGTCACTTCCATGCAAAGGAAGGCTGACCTTCTCATCAGGCAGATGTGAGTCCTTGTCAGATTCCTTAGCCTTGGTTTGGAGGATGTCTGTTCTTCCTCCAGCCCTGGTGGCCACTCCAGCCTGTGACTTTACCTTAATTTGTTACCTGGTTAGAGCTGTACTTCACCCGCTTCTCAGAGTAAAATCCCCACGTGGGCCACTTAGTATGTACCAGACCTTGTGGAGAAAGAGTAATGTTCATGAAGGACCCATTTTTCTAGAGATTCTAAATATTCCAAATATCTGTCCCATTAGTCAGAGACCCACATACGCGGATGGCCTCATTTTGGCCCTGGTGGAATTGCTACTCCTGAACTATGTAAACTTTTTTTCTCTTGGGCTATATTGAAGTGCATCAGTATAAGAATCAGTATAAGAAACATCCTATAAGGCGCCGGCCTGCGAACCCAAAGGTCGCAGGTTCGATTCCCAGCCAGGGCACATAACAAGGTTGCAAACCAGGTCTCCAGTCAGGTTTGTGGCTGGAAGCAGGTGAAAAGCAAACATACATTGATGTCTCTCTCCCTCTCTGCCTCTCTTCCTTCCCCTCTTTCTAAAAATAATGAAATAAAATCTTAAAACAAACAAACAAACAAAAACATCCTTATGAAAGTAATGACTACTATGAGGGTATTTTTGAGAACATTACTCACTTACTTTCAAAACAGTTAGAGAAGGCACTTGAGGGTAGTGGTTAAAAGTCCAAATCGGGAGCCAGCCTTTGAAGTTTGACTCCCAAAAACACCTGCTAGTTGTGTGACTTTGGGCAGTTTGCTCTTTCTCAGTTTTATTACCCCCTTACTATGTGCCAATCAATAACAGTACCAGATAGGATTATTAAATATGTGAATATGTCTGAAGTTCTTAGAACAGTGTTAGTGCTGATGTTATTGCTATATTTTAGTGTTCTCTTTATGCAGAGTCCTAGAAGAAATCTCTTCTCTCGGTATGCTTACTGGTTGTACTTTTCCTGGGGAACAGCTTTGTTTTAATTTTGTATACATTATGATTCAGTTAACTATTTAAAGAAAGCTTAGTTCTGAACATATGACCCAGATACACAGGCTCTTTCAAATGATTTTTTTATATTGCCCTTCAGCTTTGCTCTTGTTTTTCTATATTATTTTCTCATAGTCTACTTTTTTTCATTTTATTATAAATTTTAATTGTATTTATGTAAATCACATTAAATTCCTTTGGGGTTTAAAGGCAAAGTATGAATTAATGAGCCAGTAGAGAATTATATAGTGAAGAAAAAACTTTTTGAGAATCATTAAGGTTGGCGCTGAAGCAAAAATCAGATGTCTGGAGTGTAGGCTTAAGCTTTGTAAAGCTACATCTGTGCAGACTTGTACAGGAAGGTTCATTTTATATCTAAAGTGGTATGAGTGAGCCCAATGGTAGGTAGTCCTCTGGGACATGAATTTATCTAGCAATTGTAGATTGACCTAATTTTAAGTCCATTACACTTACATTTTGACTAGTAGTTCTGCAGTGGAAGGGCAAGGCTGAGTTGGGCCAGCTTTTATTCTCACTTATGGATTTTTCCTAAAGTCTTCCTTTTATAGTTAATTGAATGTGTTAGTTTACCTTATTTAGGAAACTACCTGCATATACAGAAGTGATGAGGAAACTGACATCCCCATTGGGGAAGGCTGACATACAGGTTCCACAGGGCACTGTGAGAAGGTGTGAAGGTACCACCAGCCCAGGCGTTTTCCAGGAGAAATGGCAGCTTGGGCTGACAAAATGCTTGTAAATCCCATTTTTCCTTTTCAGGTTCATGACAGGCCTAGTCTTACTGGTTAGGACTTGACCTATTTTACTCCTAGCTAGTAATATAATATTCCCTTCTCTTATTGTGTCTGTGGACGAGTTGAGGAGCTGTAGGATTATCTTGTACCATGTTCTCTTTTTGTAACTGAAATGGAAGTCACTCAATTATAACCTTTACAGCAGCTAGGTCCCTGTCAGAAGCTTCATGAAAGGCAGTAATGAAAGTAATCTGCTGGAAGTCACAAGGGGAGAAAACAAACTTTCTTGTCTTTAATTTCTTTTTTTTTTTTAAAGATTTTATTTAATTATTTTTAGAAAGAGGGGAAGGGAGAAAGGCAGAGGGGGAGAGAGACATCAATGTATGGTTGCGTTTCACCTGCCTCCAGCCACAGACCTGACTGGAGACCTGGTTTGCAACCTGGTCATGTGCCCTGGCTGGGGAATCGAACCTTCGATCTTTGGGTTCGCAGGCCAGCACCTTATCCCTGTGCTACCAGCCAGGGCTTTAATTTCTTTTGTAACATGTTAGGATAGTATAGTGATAACTTTACCCATTTTATTTTATTTATTAAAAAAATATTTTGTTTATTTTTAGAGAGAGGGAAGACAGGGAGAAAGAGAGGGAGAGAAACAGATGTGAAAGAGAAACAGTGATCTGCCTGTCCTGTGTGCCCTGCCCGGAGGAGACCTAACCCTCCACCCAGGCATGTGCCCTGAGCAGGAACTGAACCAGTGACTTTCCACCTTGTGGGGTGATGCCCAGCCAACTCAGCCACACCAGAGCAGTTTTACCCGTTTTAAACTAACATTTAATAATTTTTCTTACCTCCTTAAAGCTTTAAAGTTTTCCATGGTTCTCCTTACTGTATGTCTTCAACATGTCCTCAGTCTTTATTACTTTGTAGGATTTTTTATTACTGTGTCAGATCACCTAGACTCCCCAGGCCAAACACTCATTTGTAATTTTAAAAACTTCTTGGCTATGATGATCCTTTCATTTGTCACATACTTATTTAACAATCTTTTATTGAACATGTACACTGTGCAAAGAGAGCAAGAGTTGAAGGTGACATGATATCTGGCTCATAAGAACCTGCAGTTACACTCGTGTGTGTGTCTCTGGAGGTGGGGATGGGGGTGGTTGGGGGTGGGCTGGAGGATATAAAGCTAGATGGTGTTATAATCAACGATAAGTGTAATACATGTTGGCTTAAGGCAGTTGGGAAAGTAAAGTCTGGATCTTGACTATTTTAAGGTGTTTTCTGTAACTATTCCTTGAATTGTTATTACCGCCTTGAAAAAAGTTAGAAAGCAGGAACCTGCTTGGCCGCCTCTGGAACACACCTTTGGTTCCAGGTTTGAACACAGGACAATGGCTTTAGGTAGGCTGTGTTTTACATTTTATTTCTAACATTTTTCTTAATGATGCCCAGGGTTTTGTTGTTTATTTTGATCACAATTAAATTAGGATGATGTTTTTAAGGAACAGTCTGCTCTCATTCCTGGATCCATTTCCTGTCTCTTGAAATTGCCCTGCTCAATTGATGTTGCATTTTGTGAGGGTCACCATTGGGAGCTAGCTGGCATGAGAGCATGCTGCATCTTCCCTCGATGCTTCACTACGATTTATTTAATTTATCCAATGGATTCATTTATTTTAATATTTATTAAATTATAAATAATTATGGTAGAAACAAAGCATTCTGTCTTCACTACACAGGATTAACCACTGATTTAAACATTTTCAGACAAACTTTAAGAATTTCATTCATGTATAGCACTCACTATTAAAACAGGTTGCTGTGGACTGAATTATGTGCCCCCTCAAAACTCTTAGGTTGAAGCCCTAACCACCAACATGAATGCATCGAAAGATAGGGTCTTTAGGAATTCATTAAATTTAAATGAGGTCATCAGGGTGGAGCCTTAATCTGATAGGATTGTGGCCTTATAAGAAGAGGAAGATACTCTTCTCCTTCCTCCACATATGTGTTGAGGACACAGTAAGAAGTCAAGCACTCACCAGGAACTGACAATGACGGCACACTAAACTGTTGACTTCCAGTTTCCAGAATTATGAGAAAATAAATTTCTGTTGTTTAAGTCACCCAGTCTGTAGTATTTTATTATGGCAGCCCAAACTGACTACATAGTATAATAAGTATGTTATTTTGTTTTATAGTTTTGTAACTTGCTTTAAAGAGACTCCATAATATATCAAACATTTTCCATGTCAATAAGTATACATTTATGTCTCATTGTTAGTGGTATTATTTCGTTGTATAGATATATCTTAGTTCATTTTGGGCTGCAATAACAAAATACCATAGACTGGTGGCTCATAAACAACAGACATTTTTGTCTCATAGTTCTGAAAGCTGAGAAATCCAAGATCAGGGTATCTGCAGATTTGGTATATGATGAAGGCACACTTCTTGGGTCATAGATGGCTGTTTTCTCACTGTAGCCTCATATGATGAAGGGAATGAGGGATCTTTGTTGGGTCTCTTTTATGAAAAAGAACACTAATTCTGTTCATGAGAAACCCATCCTCATGATCTGATCATCTGCCTTTTAATATCATCACATTATTGTATTAGGTTTCAACACATGAATTAAAATTTTTTTTTAGTTATGTATTTTTAGAGAGAGGGGGAGGGAGGGAGAAAGAGGGAGAGAAACGTTGATATACAAGAGAAATATTGACTGGTTGCTTTGCCTCTTGTACACCTCCAACCAGGAACCTGGCTCATAACCCAAGCATGTGCCCTGATGGGGAATTAAACTGGCCATCTTCTTGTTGCAGGATGACACCCAGTTCACCGAGCCACACCAGTCAGGGCTCAACATACAAAGTTCGAGGAGATGTAGACTTTCAGTCCATTGAAGGATGGGACATTTTATTTAACCTATATTCACTATTCCATTAATTTTACAGTTGTAAATGCTATGATTAACATCTTTGCACATATAATTTGAATACTTCTCAAATTGTTTTCTTAGCACAAATTTCTAGACTTGGAGTAATGGGTCAAATCATATTTACTTTTTAAAGATTTTTGATATATATAGCCAGATTGCCCTCTAGAAAGATTATTTTGAGATTTAAAAAAATTAAAGACTTGGTCCTGGCTGGTGGCACAGTGGATAAGGCACCAGCTTGCAAGCCCAAAGGTCACTGGTTCGATTCCTAGCCAGGGCACATAACCAGGTTGCAAGCCAGGTCTCCAGCCAGGTCCATGGCTGGAGGCAGGTGAAAGGCAACCATACATTGATGTCTCTCTCCTTCTCTGCCTCTCTCCCTTCCCCTCTCTCTAAAAATAATAAATAAATCTTAAAAAAAATAATAAAGATTCAAAAGTTTTTCACTGCCTCTTGTCTTCAAGCAGTTTGCCTGTATTAAGCTATTGACAGTTATTTACTGAACAGAGTAACATTCCTTAACTTACATGCTGTATACTTAGGCAAGTAACTGGAGTTCAAATAAGCACTAATTTTGCCTCAACTCTGGAACCATGATCACTAACATTCTTAAGTATCCCAAAAGAATTCAGAAATGTTCTGTCATGGGGGGATGGAATATGTTTTTCTGGGAAGTCTTTACCCTTTTAGAGTCAGAATAGCTATTGCAAAAAAATGAAACTAGGAATGAAAAAGCTCCAGAAATACTGAGTCGAAACAGATGAGTAAAGCTGTTATTGTGCTGCTCAAATCTTACTTTTTAGATATTCAAAGTAGTTGATTTATGTTTCTTCCACAGATTTAGTGGGAAGAAACAACCTTTTTTTTCTTTTTAAAATGAACATTTATCTTTTGTGTTTAAAATACATAATCATGACAGAAAATTTATAGACTACAGAGAAGGATAAAGAGGAAAACAAAAATCAGCCATAACCCCACAGCCCAGAAATAATTATTGTTTAATATGTAGTGTGTGTTTTCTAAAATTTCCCTGCTTATGCAAATATTAAAAAATGGTATAATATTCCATAAATGACTCTTGATGCCTTTTTAACTTATCATTATTTTATGACCATACAAGGTCTGTCCTGAAAGTATTGACACACAAAGTTTTTAAATTTTATTGCCATTGGCTCTATACTTTTGGGACAGACCTCGTATTTTTATTTATATAATATTCTGCTAAAACATGATATAATATATGCATAATATTCCATTGTAATATATGTATTATAATTTATTTAAATGTTTTTCTGTTGTTTAGCATTTAAGTTGTTGTAAATTAAGATTATAGAGGACATCTTTACCCAAAAATCTTTCTGTGGATCTACAATTATTTTCATAGGCCAGATTCATAAACGTGAACTTGTTAATAAGTCAGGGAAGAATTTTGTAAAGGCCTTTAAAGGCATGTTGTTTTAATTGTTTGATAGTTGACCCAGCTTTCATTCCCAGTACCAGTTAATATTAATCTTGTTTTATAAATGGTTGTCAGCAACATTTTTGCCAATTTGAGAGCTACAAAAGATAAAAATTTCAAATTCAGTACTCTTGTCATATTCATTTAAAATATTTCTCTGTTTTGTCCCTTGCCCTTTATTTTTGTTTAAATTATGTTTCCTTTAATTCTGTTATTTTACTAACATAAGTTTAAATGTAGGTGATCAGCCCTGGCTGGTGGCACAGTGGATAAGGCACCAGCCTTCAAACCCAAAGGTCGCTGGTTTAATTCCCCAGCCAGGGCACATGACCAGGTTGCAGCCAGGTCTACAGCCAGCTCTGTAGCTGCAGACAGCTGACAGGCAACCATGCATTGATGTCTCTCTCTCTCTGCCTCTCTCCCTAGCCCTCTCTCTAAAAATAATAAATAAAATCTTTAAAATAAAATAAATAAAAATAAATGTAGGTGATCAGCACAATTGTCCTTTCCTTAGTAATTTCTTTCATTTCTTTTATGCTTAGAATTTCTTGCCTACCTCAGATCATATATTTACTAGTATTTTGTTCTTCAATTTGTTTGCTTACTTAGGTACTTATTTACTATTTGGCTCTTTTTTCTAAGGAGCCTGCTTGCCAACTGTTTTTATAAATAAAGTTTCATTAGCATATTGCCACACTTATTTGTTAACGTGTTGTCATGGCTGTTTACATTGTGGCAGAGTTGAGTGGTTGCAACAGAGACCTGTAGTATTTATTAGATGGTTTAAATTATTTATTAGCAAGTCCTTCACAGAAAGTTTGCTGATGGGCACTTCAGTCCATCTAGAATTAATTTGTATATACATTTTAGTGGAGACCCTAATTTGATTTCCTCCTTAACCCCAACACTCATTTTTTTCTAATCCTGTTTGTTGAAAAATCCATTCCTTACTCATTGATTTGTCATCCTTTCTTCATTATATTTTATGTTCTTTATATAGTGGAATTTGCTATAGTACCACTCTGTCAATTATAGAAGCAAAGTTCTTATCCAGCTGTCTTTTCAATTGTAATTTGGTAAAAATGGAAACAAGAAATTAAAAGAGAATAAACATTAATTGTACAGTCTATATATACTGCTTAGGTCACTGAATTAAATAGTCTAAAACCACATATTGGTAATGATTCAGGACCTAAGGGTAAAGGTTTGTGTGTAGATTAACTCTATTTGTAAGTTTGTTTCCTTGTGAAATAGCCTGTTCATAAGTAGACTAAGTTTGTCTTTATAAAAACAGTGTGGTGCATTTTGATGAAAGAAAACAATGTGGCAGCTGCAACCTTAAGTAACCTTGGTTTGAATCCCCCTTTTTTTTTTTTTTTTAAGATTTTATTATTTCCAGAGGGAGAGGAAGGGAGAGAGGGAGAGAAACATCAGTGTATGGTTGCCTTTCATCTGCCTCCAGCTACGGACTTGGCTGGAGACCTGGCTGCAACCTGATTATGTGCCCTAGCTGGGGAATCGAACTAGTGACCTTTGGGTTTGCAAGCTGGTGCCTTATCCACTGTGCTACCAGTCAGATCTTTTTTTTTTTTTTTTAGATTTTATTTATTATTTCCAGAGAGATAGAGAGGAAGGGAGAGAGGTAGAGAAGGAGAGAGACATTAATGTATGGTTGCCTTTCACCTGCCTCCAGCTACACACCTGGCTGGAGACCTGGCTTGCAACCTGGTAATGTGCACTGGCTGGGAATTGAACAAGTGACCTTTGGGTTCGCAGGCCGGTGCCTTATCCACTGTGCTAGCAGCCAGGGCCTGAATCCACATTAAAAAACAAAACAAAACACTATCTGGTCTTTGCAAACAAAAGGAGTCCCAGCAAAAATACAAGTACATGTAGTATCAGAATTTTAAACCAAGTGTATTTATGTCTGTAGGGAACACGCCTGTATCTTAAAAGATGAGAGTAAATTCTTGTTTTCCTTTTATAAATTAATATTTCAAAGATAATATGTTTCCCTTCGTATCTATAGTATATGTGTGTGTGAAGATTTGGATATGTGTATGTCTATGTGAATGAGTGTGTGATTGTGTGTATTTGTTTATATGTGTACATTTTTTGTTGTCACCTCAGTACTGGAATATTGGATAAAGGGGTACTTTACTTTTTTCACATGTCAGTGAATAGTGCAAGGCTTTATAAACATTTGTTTCCTTGCCAAGGAAAAAACCCGTGCCTGAAAAAAATGGAGTGCATGTGACTTGTGAACCTAAGCAGAGGGACATGGTGTTTGTTGCATACTGATAGGTTTTCTGGCAGAGGTTTTGCATTTACAGAGTTTCTATGATGAAAGTTTGCTTATAAAATTCTAAGATGTGGGTTTGGTGGCAGTCCTGTATGGTAAAGAGTTTAACCCTTCTGCGTGTTTAATATTCCCAGTATATTTTCTAGGCTTGTGAAGTAGGGAACAGCATCATCAAAGATATCAGCCTTATAAGTTACTCCTCTTTCTGTATGATTTTTTGATTGTTGAAGCTCAGTTTAGAAGAAAACCCTGAAACTGCTTCCTTGGTTTTCCCCCTCTACTGGAAAACTTATTTCCTCTACTTAAATAATTTCTGGCACCAAATGTGTGGGATTTCTCCCTCACATTAAACAATTCTGATTCTTAACTACCCAGAGTTAGTGTACACCCCACTGGTTAAAGGCTCAATTACATAAGTCTGCCCCCAATTCAGATGCCAGCTGTGAGTCCCAGATTATCACCTATGCGTCTGAACTGATCAGCTATATATTGGGGGTTCCCATGGCTCATAGAACTCAGGAAAACACTTTACATACTATTGGTTTGTTATAAGAGATACAACTCAGGGATAACCAAATCGAGGAGATGCTCAGGGCAAGATATGGGGAAGGAGTGTGGCACTTCCATGCCCTCTCCAGATGTGCCACCCTCCTAGCACCTGTATGTATTCACCAACCTGGAATCTTTTCAAACTCCTTCATTTAACTTTTTTTTGGAATTTCCATTATACATTATAGGCAGGACTGATTAAGTTACTGGCCATTGGTTATTAAACTCAGTCTTCAGATCCTCTCCTCTCCATAGAGGTTAGGGAGCAGAGCTGAAAGATACAGTCCTCCAATCACTGGATTGGTTCCTGTGGTGACTGGCTTCCTTCCTGAGACACTTCATTGCATAAACTCAGATATGGTTGAAAGGGGCTTACTGTGTATAACAAAAGATACTCCTTTCACTCCTTTGAATTCCAAGAGTTTTAGAAGCTCTGTGCCAGGATTCAGAGGCCAAATATGTGTTTCTTATTATGTCCCATCCAATCTTCATTGGATGCATGCTGATACAGTAGTAAATGAGCCCCTGTTTGTGCTCTCAGGAGGGTTGGGGTACAGAGGATATAGCGGTGACCAGCGAGGTTAGAGAAATAATCACCAAATCAGGTTATAGTGGGCCTTATGGAACTTTATCCCAATAATAGAGGGGAGCCATTTACTTACTGAAGATTTTTTAGCAAGGAAAATGTGGTTAGACTTATGTTTTTAGAAAATCATTTAGACTGCAGAGTGAATGAGGGATTGAAGAAAGGTGGGCTCTGAAGACAGGAACACTAGTGAGGAAGAACTTGCAGCAGGGTGGATAAGTGACATGGTAATGGATATGGAGAAACGAATCTGGATTTAAGAGATAATTAAATGACAAGAAAAACAACAAAAATATGACACTAAAGATGTTAAACTTCCCCCCCTCCCCCTCAATTAAGAGTTAAATGAGAGAAGGAGCCAAGAATATTAAAATGTTGGAGACTTCTGGCCAAGATATGCAGCAACTCCTTTCAGAACTAAAAAGTATTACATCTACTCAAAACTATAAAAAACAATAAAAAGATCCAGAAAATCAAACTTAGGAGGTATCTAACAAAGGAAGAAGAAATACTCAGACACGTAGGAGGGGTGGAGATGATGGAGTGTGGTGGGACCAGTGGCAGTGGCAGTGGTGGCGGCAACTGTGGCAATGGTTGGGCAGGGGCAGAGGTGGTTGCAACTGACTGAAAATCAGTGGGGGTTGGGGCAGCAGAAGAAACTGCCTGCCTCTCAGCACAGTTTGTTTGTTTAGTGGAAAAGGGAAACTACTGAGCAGGTGACATTGTTCCCATTTAGACCACTCCTCCACATACAATGCTACAATACGGTGAAACAGGTTGGCTCTCCCCCACACTGACGAATACTTAAGGCTCTGCCCCTTACAAGGTAACAGGTGTGACAGTTCTACCTAAGACACAGAGGCAAACACAGGAGCCTGTCAAGTTGAGGAGACAAGAGAAGTATGGTCCAGAAGAGGGAAAAGATCAAGATTCCAGTGGGAGAGCTAAGTGACGAGGAGATAGCCAACCAAACAGATGCAGACTTCAAAACACTAGTGATAAAAGTTGCTCACAGACTTTACAGACATGCTTGAGTATGGCAAATGCAGAGAGGGGAGAAGCGAAGGCTATGCTAAGTGAAACAAAGGAAAATCTACATGAGACCAATGGTGAAGGGAAGGAAACTGGGGTTGAAATCAGTGATTTGGAACATAAGGGAAAAATAAACAGTCAACCAGTACAGAATGAAAAAACAGGAATTAAAGAAAATGAGGAGAGGCTTAGGAACTTCTGGGAAAACTTTAAACATATAACATCTGTATCCTAGGGGTGTCAGAAGGAGAAGAGGAAGAGCAAGAAATTGAAAACTTGTTTTCCCAAATTTGGTGAAGGAAATATATGTAGATGTCCAGGAAGCAAAGAGAGTCCCAAATAAGCTTGACCCAAAGAGGGCCACACCAAGACACATCATAATTAAAATGTCAGAGAAAAAGAGTTACCTACAAAGGGGTGCGCCTATAAGACTGTTAGCTTATTCCTCAAAAGAAACTTTGCAAAGAAGAAGGAACTGGCAAGAAGTATCCAAAGTCATGAAAAGTGAGGACCTACAATCAAGATTACTCTATCCAGCAAAGCTATCATTCAGAATGGAAGAGAAGATAAAATGCTTCTCAGACAAGGTAAAGTTAAAAGAGTTCATCATCAGCCAGCCATTATTATATAAAAATTTAAAGGACTTATTTAAGAAAAAGAAGATCAAAACTATGAACATTAAAATGACAACAAGTAACTATCAACAACAAAATCAAAAAAATAAAAACAAAAGCAAACTAAGCAAACAATCATAATAGGAACAGAATCATAGGTAAGGGGTTCACTTAGAAGATTATCAACTAGGAGGATGAAAGGACAGAAAGGGGAAAATGGTGCAGGGATTAAGAAGCTTAATTTTAAACTCAAAATAGAGGGATGTTAAGAATAGTATACAAAAGGGTGAAACCAAAGAATTCATGAGCCATGGACATTAACTAAGGGGAGTCAGATTGCTGGAGAATAAGGGGGTAACGGGGTGGAGGGGAGCAAAGGAAAAAGAAATTGGGAAAACTCTTAACAGCATAATCAATAAAATATGCAAAAAAAAAAAAAAAAAAAGTATTCTTGTCTACCTAGAGCAGCACCTCCAGGGTGTCATCTGTGGAGCTAGGGGACAATTTTGAGGGAATAAGCCTGGGAAAGTTGAAATTGAGAGGAGCATTTCAGTTTGGGACATTCTGAGTTTGAGATTAGGAACATCAAAATTGGGACATCTATAAATCAGTGGGCCATGTCAAGGGGGGCAGTAAGCAGAGTTGTGGATGTCAGCAAGGTAAGGAAGGCATGGGAGTGGGTGAGATCTCCCAGTGAGAGTGCTTAGAGTTAAGTATTGGGTTGGCATAAAAAGTGCATTTAGTTTTTTCCATACAATGGCTGTGGTAATCCTAAATTGTCTTTAACTTCATTAGAAATAGTTTGGTTATATTGTATTGTGGCATCTGCCATATCAGCATGCGTTTAAAAATAACATGAAATTTGGTAAATTTTTGTGCAACCATTTTAATATTGAGGATGGAAGAAAATATGCAATATTCTTGTTGTGTTATGCTTTATTTCAGGAAAGGTAAAATGCAACTAAAATATAAAAAATGACTTGTACTGTATATGAAGAAGGTGCTGTGACTAATTGAATGTATCAAAAATAGTTTGCGCTATTTTCTGGTACTACTGACATTTAGGCCAAATAATTTTTTGCTCTGGGACTGTCTCATGTATTGTAAGGTGTTTAGCAGCACACCTGACCTCTATCCACTAGAAACTAATAGTGGGAGTTAGCCAATGTACTCAATCATATCTAAATCAATCAAGTTATTGATGAAAATGAAAAATGTACCTTTTATGTTACGAAGAAACTAAATGGACTTTTTGGCCAACCCGGTACAAAGTGCACTGGCCCTAAAAGGGCTATAGAGAAAGAAATTGGAATAGCAGGCTGGAACTGAGTGGCCAGGGAGGTGGGAGGTAGTTTTGCATTCAGTAATAGGATCATAGTCACCTAAACACCCAGAGCTTGGAGAACTTTACCTGCATCTATTTGTTTAAGCTTCCTTTCTTTAGTACACTGACACTGTCATCTGTATTATTCATAGAAACATTTAACAAAATATGTGCCTAGTGTCCTTCTTGGGGCAACAAACTCTGCCCTTAGAAGGTACTTCTATAGTAGAATGGGAAAATAGTTGATTATTGAATAAAGCCGCCCTCCCTTTCTTCCTCCCGCTCTCTCCACCACATATCGGAATAGCTGGCATTTATTGACTATTCACTAGTTATCATGCACTGTTCTAAGTTCCTTATGTCTGTTTACTCATTTAATTCTTATGACAACTCAATGAAGCAGATACTCTTGTTACCTTTACTTTCTAGGTAAGGAAACCAAGGAACAAAGAGAAAGGTAGGTATTGTCTAAAGTCACATAGCTAGTGAGCAGCACAGCTTGAATCCAAACCAGTAATTGAGTTCCAAAGCCTTGTGCTCTTAACCATTAAACCTTAGAGTCCTGCCTTCCAGTATAGCACACATAAGCATTAAGGCCAAGTGAAGCTGGGACCTGGAAAAATTTATTTATTAAAAATGAATGAATCCCACAACAGTGGAAGAGTGAGAAAAACACAAAGAAGAGGAAGAAAGAGAGAGATGAAGAGGGCTGTCTGGTTTAGTTGAGAGGAGTAAACAGAAGGAAAAAAATTCTGAATTCCAGAGAAATCGAAGGGTGGTGTGAACTAGCTTAGCAAGGGCCATGGGGGAAGGATCGAAGGGAAGGTGGCATTTGAATTGGGTTTTGAGGGGTTAAGGTGTATGTGGTGAAGAGAACCCATGCTGAAGGGAATAGCATCTATAGAGGTGTGCAAGTAATGGTGAGCTGGGTGTGAGATGATTTGGCTATTTTCTGCTGACCAGTGTTATTTCTTTCTGGAAGCCTACAGGTCAGGGCCATTCTTTTCATATGAGAGTGGAGTTAGGGTAAAAAATAAGACTGGAGGCAGAGGAACCATAATAAAAGTTCTGAGCTCTGAAACAAACCCTATATTGAGAGGCTAGAAGGAAAGGGTTGGACTGGAGGGATTTATTTATTTTTTAAAATTTTATTGTTGTTGTATTACATCCATCCCCTTTTTACTTCCCTCTGTCCCCTTCCCCACCCACCCATTCCCCTCCAAAGTCAATCCCACTTGTTATCCATGTCCATGGTTCTCCCATACCAGTTTCTTGACTAAACTGCTCCCCTTCTTTGCCTCTTCTTCCTCCCTCCCGAAGCTCCTCTTCCCCCTGCCCACTGAAGGCCTATTCACTATATTCATGTATCTGGTTCTGTTTTGCTTGTTGTCTGTTTTCTTCTTTATTGTCCTGTAATGGGTGAGATCATGTGGTATTTGTCTTTCACTGACTGGCTTATTTCACTAAGCATAATACTCTCCAGTTCCATCCATGTTGTTGCAAAGGGTACAAGTTCCTTCTTTCTTTCTGCTGTGTAGTATTCCATTGTATGTAAATGTACCAAAGTTTTTTGATCCAATTATCCACTGATGGGTACTTAGGCTGTTTCCAGCACTTGGCTACTGTAAATAGCTCTGCTATGAACATAGGGCTACATAGGTTCTTTTGAATTGGTGTTTCAGTGTTCTTCGGGTATAGTCCTAGTAGTGGAATTGCTGGATCACAAGGCAGTTCCATTTTTAGTTTTTTAAGGAAGCTCCATACTGTTTCCCATAGTGGCTGCAGCAGCCTACATTCCCACCAATAGTGCACCAGGGTTCCCTTTTCCCCACACCTTTGCCAACGCTTATTTATTATTATTATTATTATTATTTTGAAATTTTATTGTTGTTTTATTACATCCATCCCCTTTTTGCTCCCCTCTGTCCCCCTCCCCACCTGTTTATTGATTTGTTGATGATTGCCGTTCTGACAGGTGTGAGATGATAACTTACTGTGGTTTTAATTTGAATCTCTCTGATGGCTAGTGATGTTGAGCATTCTTTCATATGCCTCTGGGCCTTTTGTATGTCTCCCTCAGTGAGTCATCTGTTCAGGTCCTTTGCCCATTTTTAAATTGGGCTGTCTGTCTCCTTGGTGTTGAGTTGCATTAGTTCTTTATGTATTTTGGATATTAAACCCTTGTCTGAGGTGTCATGCGCAAGCATGTTTTCCCATACAGTTGGTTTACTTTTAATTTTGCTGGTGTTTTCTTTAGCTGAACAGAAACTTTTCAATTTGATATAGTCCCATCTGTTTATTTGTTCTTTGATTTCCTTTGCCCCTGGTGAAGTATCAGTAAACATATTTCTGCATAGGATATCTAAAATTTTACTGCCTATATTTTTCTACAGTACCTTTATGGTGGCACTGCTTATGTTTAAGTCTTTTATCCATCTTGAGTTTATTCTGGTGTATGGTGTAAGTTGGTGGTCTAGTTTTATCTTTTTGCATGTTGCTGTCCAGTTCTCCCAACACCACTTGTTGAAGAGACTGTTTTCACTCCACGTGATGTTACTTCCCCCTTTGTCAAATATTAATTGATCATAGAGTCCTGGTTTTCTTTCTGGGCTCTCTATTCTGTTCCATTGATCTGTATATCTATTCATATGCCAGGACCAGACTGTTTTGATGACAGTAACCTTGTAGTATATTTTTATGTCCAGTATTGTGATTCCTCCTACCTTGTTCTTTTTTCTCAAGACTGTTGTGGTTATTCGTAGGTGTCTCTGGATCCATATAAATTTTTGAAGTATTTTTTGTTTCTGTGAAATATGTCATTGGTATTTGAATTGGAATTGCATTGAATCTATAGATTGCTTTAGGTAGTATGGACATTTTAATAATGTTAATTCTTCTCATCCATGAACATGGTATATGTTTCCATTTGTTTGTCTTTTAATTTCTTTTTTTTTTTTTTAATATTTTATTTAATTATTTTTAGAAAGAGGGGAAGGGAGAGAGGCAGAGAGGGAGAGAAACATCAATATATGTTGCGTTTCACCCGCCTCTAGCCACAGACCTGACTGGAGACCTGGTTTGCAACCTGGTCATGTGCCCTGGCTGGGGAATCGAACCTGCGACCTTTGGGTTCGTAGGCCGGCGCCTTAACCACTGTGCTACCAGCCAGGGCCTCTTCCTTAATTTCTTTTTTTCAGTGTTCTGTGGTTTTCTGAGTACATATCTTTTACCTCCTTGGTAAAGTTTATTCCTAAGTACTTTAGTTTTCTTGTTGCTATGGTTAATGGATTTGTCTTCTAGCTTCTATCTCTGACGTTTTATTATTGGTATACAAAAATGCTTTTGATTTCTGAATATTGACTTTATATCCAGCTATTTTGCTAAATTTGCTTATTAGGTCAAGTAAGTTTTTGGTGGAGCCTATCGGGTTTTGTATGTATAGTATCATATCATCTGCAAATAATGACAGTTTGACTTCCTCCTTTCCAATTTGGATAATTTGACTCCTTTTTCTTCTCTGATAGCTATGGCTAGAATTTCCAAAATAATGTTGAACAGAAGTGGAGAAAGTGGACAGCCTTGTGTTGCTCTTGATCTTAGGGGAAAAACTTTTAGTTTTTGTTAGTTAACTATGACGTTGGCTTCAGGTTTCTCATATATGGCCTTTATGATGTTGAGGTATGCACCCTCTATTCCCATTTTACTGAGTCTTTTTATCATAAATGGTTGCTGTATTTTATCAAATGCTCTTTCAGCATCTATTGATATGATTATATGGTTTTTGTATTTCATTTTGTTGATGTGGTGCATTCCATTTGTTGATTTCCGAATGTTGCATCCCTGGGGTGAAACCCAGTTGGTCATGATGTATGATCTTTTTAATGTATTGCTGGATCCGGTTGGCCTATATTTTTTTGAGGATCTTAGGATCTATATTCATCAGAGATATTGGGCTATAGTTTTCTTTCTTAGTCGTGACTAGACCTTGTTTTGGGATTAGAATAATATTGGCCTCATAGAAAAGGTTTGGGAGTCTTCCCTTTTTTTGGATGTTTTGGAATAGGTTGAGAAGGATAGGAGTTAGTTCTTCTCTAAATGTTGTGTAGAATTCACCTGTGTAGCCAGCTGGTCCAGGGCTCTTGTGCTTTGGGAGATTTTGGATTACTTCTTCAATTTCACTAGTTGTTATTGGTCTATTCAGGCTTTTTGCTTCTTCTGGATTCAGTTTTGGTAGGTTATACATTTGCAGAAATGTGTCCATTTCATCCAGGTTGTCATATTTCTTAACATAGAGTTATTTGTGGTAATTTCTTACAATCCTTTGTATTTCTGAAATATCAGTTGTGATTTCTCCTCTGTCAGTTCTGATTCTGTTTATTTTTGTCTTTTCTGTCTCTTTCTTGATGAGTCTGGATAAGGGCTTGTCAAATTTGTTTATTTTTTCAAAGAACAAGCTCCTGGACGTCTTGATTCTTTGAATTGTAGTTTGAGAGCTCTAAGTAAGTTGTTTAGTTCTGCTCTGATCTTGATGATTTCCTTCCTTCTATTTGTACTCACCTGGTTTGTTATTGCTTCTTTAGTTCTTGCAGCTTTGTGGTTAGGTTGTTTGTGTAAGGTTCTAATGACCTTTTTAGGTAGGCCTGTATTGCTATGAATTTCCCTCTAAGGACTGCCCTTGCTGTGTCCCATAGGTTTTGCACTGTTGTGTATTCATTGTCATTTGTTTCCAGGAACTTTTAAATTTCATCTTTGATCTCATTGTTAACCCATTCATTATGTAAAAGCATGTTATTCAGTCTCCATGAGTTAGAATGTTTTTGTTTTTTTCCCTTGAGATTGGTTTCTAGTTTCAAGCTATTATGATCTGAGAAGATGCTTAATATGATTTCAGTTTTCCTGTATTTGTGGAGGCTTGTTTTGTGACCTACAATGTGGTCTATCTTAGAGAATGTTCCATGTACATTTGAAAAGAATGTGTATTTTGCTTCTTTGGGGTGAAAGGTTCTGTATATAGCAGTTAGGTCCATTTCTTCTAGAGTGTTGTTCAATGTCATAGCATCCTTTGTGATTTTTTTGGTTTGGAAGATTTGTCTGTTGTTGATAGTGGGGTATTAAAATCCCCTACTACTAGTGTGTTGCTGTCTATATCTTTCTTGAAGTCCTCCAAGATTTTCCTTATATATTTTAGAGGTCCTATGTTGGGTGCATATATGTTTACAAGAGTTATTTCTTCTTGATGGATTGTTCCCTTAAGAATTATGAAATGTCCTTTTTTATCTCTTTTTATGGCCTTCATCATAAAGTCTATTTTGTCTGAGATAAATATTGCTACTCCAGCCTTTTTTTCATGTCCGTTTGCTTCACTTTGAATCTGTGTTGATCCTTTGTTCTGAAGTGGGTCTCTTGAAGACAGCATATATGTGGGTCATGTTTCCTTATCCATTCAGCTACTCTATTATGTATTTTGATTGACACATTTAATCCATTTACATTTAAGGTTATTATTGATTGATATTTATTTGTTGCCATTTTCCCACTTTGTACCTGTGTTCTTCTTTGACTCTCTGTTTCTTCTTCTTCTTTTTTTTTTTTTTTTAAAGCAGACCCTTTATCATTTCTTGCAATGCTGGTTTGGTAGAGATGTATTCTTTTAGTCTTCTTTTGTCTGGGAAACTCCTTATTTCTCCTTCCATTTTGAATAAGAACGTTGCTGGGTAGAATATTCTTGGTTGCAGGCCTTTGTTTCCATTACTTGGGATATTTTTTGTCATTCTCTTCTGGCCTGTATTGTTTCTATTGAATAATCATTTGATACCCTTATTGGAGCCCCCTTATATGTTATTTGCTGTTTCTCTCCTGATGCTTTTAGGATTCTCTCTTTGTCTCTGAAGTTGGCCATTTTAATTATAATGTGTCTTGGAGTTGGTCTGTTTGGGTATATCTTCATTGGGACCCTCTGTGCTTCCTGAACTTGAATAATGTTTTCACTCATCATGTTAGGGAAATTTTCTGTCATTACTTTTTTGAACAAGTTTTCCATTCCTTGTTTCTCTTCTCCTTCTGGTATCCCTATGATATCGATAACATTGCATTTCATGATGTCCTGCAACTGTCTTAAAACCTCTTCATTCATTTTGAGCATTTTTTCATTCTCTTGCACTATCTTGGAATATTTTTCTACATTGTCCTCCAGCTCACTGATCCAGTCCTCTGCTTCCTCTGGCCTACTGTTGATTCCTTCTACTGTATTATTTAATTCAGAAATTGTGTTCGTCATTTCGTCCTGGCTCTTCCTGATAGTTTCTAAGTCCTTTTTAATGCTGGTGTAGCTCTCAGTAAGTTCCTTGTAGCTTCCCTGGAGTTCTTTGTAGTTACCCTGGAGTTGTTTCTAATTTTCTTTGAGCTGGCTAAGCTCATTGAGCTTCTCTATCTTCATTATTTTGAATTCCATATCTGATAGTTTGTTTGCCTCTGTTTCATTTAGTGGTCTTTCTGGCGATTCCTCCTTTCTGTTTAGTGATGGACATTATTTTTTTTCCCATTTTGGGTATTTGTTGTTGCTTATTTTTGTCCTGGATTAATCTTTGATTCCCCACCTTTGTGGAGCACCCTTCTATGTTAGGAGATTTGTGGAGTTCAGTGTTGCAGTCTCCTAGATTTCCTCCACTTGTTGCTCTTGGGGTGGCCTTTATTTCGTGAACTTGGGCTTTTGGATTGTATTTTGGATTTGTCATTCATGTTGCTCCTTTCCTTCCAGTTGGCTAATTGAGAGACATTCCTTCTATCCCATCTCATACACTGTTTTTGAGCTGATCCTAAAACAGAACATCCAGTCTAGGCAAAATAACCACACCTTCAGAGATATCTTTCTCCTCTAATCCCCCTTTCGACTGCGTATGTACCTAGCTATGAACCCCCACTGTTAATCACACCATCAGCTGCCAGTGAGCTAGTCTTAATAGGGATGTAGATATGATAAGACTGTTATACAAGGGGAAAAATGATTAAGTTGACTAAAGTATAGATAATTTTGAAGAGTGCAAAGGATTAGCAAAGATAGTGGCAATACGAGAAAAAGCCAACTTTATTTCTTCTATAGAAATGAGATGGGGAAAAACAGAATGCCTCCAGTGTGAGTGAACAGTGTAAGCCTATATATATAGTTGCTGCATCTACCTCCCTCATTAAGGGTGGCCTTAATGAGCCCTGATTTGCCCAGGTGGAGCTACGACCCATGTGCTTTTAACGGAAGAAAAGAGTATGTAGTCCCTAGTAGCACCCCCCCCCCCAAAGAAAAAAGAAAAGAAAAAGAAAGAACGAAAGAAACAAAGTGTTTAAGTGGCTGCGGAGGGGAGGAATACTTAGATTGAGGACTGGGAATGAGTTGTATCAGGAGAGTGAGTAGACTTTAAAACAAGAGTAGGAAGGTCTCGGGTATTTAGGTGGATTGAGATAGGGAGGAGTGAAAACATGTGAGTTGGGGAACACTATGATATAAACATTAGTTACTTAAAACACACTAATTGTGAGGGTTGGAAGTAACTTAGGAAAAGGATATGTTAGGTATTAATGGTTCATGTAGCTCTCAGTAACTGAGGTGCTTGAGAGTAGCAGCGATCCATTTCCTAAGTCTGCCTCTTTTTCTTGGTCAGGTCTCTGCAGTCTACAGTCTAGCTGTGTGGTTTTGGAGTGGCAGGGCCTATGGCTGTCACAGTCAGGGCTGATTCTGAATGTCACCCCCCAGGTAGGCTGAGCCTCCAAAAGCCTTGTTAGGTTTCTAAACTGCCAGTGTTTTAGGGCCCTCCTTTCTCTCACTGGTTCTGTGTGAAGACCTGTAGGGTGCTTCTGTGGTATCTATAGCTGCTCCTCCCCCTCCAGCTCCTCCAGGAGGAGGTTTCTACCTGTGATGGGCACCTGGCTCCAACATGGGGTGGCCTACAAGCTCACTGGCTCATGTGATGGCTGCCCCTACCTCCGCAGCTCCCAGAGGAGGTAGCCCCTGTCCACAAACGGCTTCTGGCTCCCCAGGGGCCCCCGCAGGCCACCTGCTGGTGAAAGCTAACTCTCCAAGCAGTCTAGCTCTTTGAGGAGTTTTTCACCTCTGCCTCTGTGATGGGATCCTGGCTCCCCGGGGGTCCACAGTGTGCAGTCTTTTGACAAACACTACACCTTCCTCTCCAGCTCTTTGAGGAAGCCTTTGTCACCTGCAATGGGTGCATCAGTTGTAAGAGCAGCAAGTGTCTGGCTAGCAGTTTCAAGTTTTTGTGGGAGCCTGCGTGCAGGTGTGGGTGCAAGGGGTTGGGCCTTTTCTCTTGCCGGGGCTCAGAGCTGCCCTCTCCCCGGGTGGCGCAGCGGCACAAAATTTGGCCCTCTTGTCACCCTGGCCCGGCCAGGCCCTGGCCCTGGCGCACTTCCCTGCTCCCTGCTCCTGCTCCCGCTCCTGCTCCCCACGGGTCTCTCCTCCTCCACCTATGGCCTTGGGAGGCGCTTCCTATCTGTCAGCTTCCTATCTGTCAGCCTCCGGGTGTGGCTCTCAAACCTTCACTCCCCTGCAGGAGTTCAATTCCTCAATCCCCAGAGTTTGCACTCACCGTCCACACTTCAACTGCTTAGATTTCTAGTCACCAGGGAGCCTGGAGCTGTCTTCAGGCCCCTCTGGTCAGAGATGCTGCTACCCAGAGCTGAACTCAGCCTATCAGCTGTATCAGCTGGTTTGATCATCACACCTGTTCTCCTGTATGTCTCTGCAGCCTCTGGGCTGTGCTCCCCTGAGTCCCGATGTGACTGCTCCAATTCTTAGGGACCTGCACACATCTCGTGCTCCCTCTCCTATCCTCCAGCTGTTCTGGCACTTGAGAACACCATCAGCACTGCTCTCTACTCTGTTGCCATCTTTCTCCTCTCTGATTTTTTTTTTTTAAAGCTAGAATTTACTCAGCTGTTGTTTGCTGGAAGTGAATGAGGGAGTAGGGAATAACATCGCCCAGTCTCCTCACTTGGGAGGTGGTGATGGCTTGAATCAAATGCCTCCACAGAAGGGGAGAGCATGTTTAAGTTTAGCTGGTGTGAGAGCAGAGGAAGAAGGATAAAGAACATGAATTCAATTCTGATCTTGTTTGAATGCCTGAGGAATCGTCAGGTCAGGGACAGATCCAACTTTTGTTGGGCCTGAAGTTTTTATAATTTAGAGTCCTTCCTTAAGAAAATTGGTAGAAAATTACAAATACCAAGGGAGGTACAGGACCTTGGGAGGGGCCCCTCCAAGGGAGGGTCCTGAAGCTTAAGCTTCATTAACTTCTGATAGAACTGCTTCTCCATCATGGCAGATGTCTGACGCTACCTGAGGTTCTTCTTTGTCAACCTCAGGCTGTTCAAGATAATTAAAGTTAATCCAAGGGTTACCTTAACATGATGTCTAAAAGTTTATAGTGTCACAGGTAGGTGCACCTAAGCAGGTACTTGGTGATTTCAAACAATGAAGTGAACCAAACATAGAGTTTATAGCAGAGGGAGAGAGAGAGAGAAACCTCGAGAATGAAAACAGATTTATTAAGTGGTAGTATACTCCACAGAACATGAGAATGGATCGATTCTGAGCAGAGATTGACTCTCAGTGGCTGGAAGGATTCTATTCTTATATGGCACATATTGCCTGGCTAGTTTTGGTGGGGTTTTATTGTGCATATACAAGTAGTTAAATTTTTTTTAAGCTACTGGGCATGTGGTTTTCCATGTTTTTCCTTGATTGCTTCCCAGGAGAGAGGTTCCATAATGCTAATTTATTAGAATGCTACTATAATGAAGCCAGGGTCATGTGGCATCTGTGCAGGTGCAATCATGATTTACTGTGACTCGGCATGTTTCCAGAAAGAGGGGACAATGGGTCTTAAAACTGGGTCTCGGTCTTGTACCAGTGTCCCTTGTCCTAGTCCAGAGTTTTCTCATTCCTGAGGAATCAGTCTTAGAACAGGGTTTCTGTTCTCTATCTATGTCCTTTGTCTTCATCCTGGGGTGCCTCCCGAGTTTCCTCACTCCTGGCTGTCTCCTGTCTCGGGAGGGTCAGTGCTGTGCCTTCTGACTTTTCTGTGGAAAGGCAGTCTGCTTCCATGGTCTTTCTAACGAACAAGAAAAACTGAAAGAAAAACACCACACAGAACTTGTATGGAATGAGGATTTTAGTCTCTTATCACTACCCATGACCAAAAGAGGACAGTGCTATGAAGTATACTTACATATTTTCTCTGTTTAGCTACCAACAGAAATTCGTAGCCATGCATACATTGAACAGCTTTTCCTGTTACAAATTTTGGAGGAACTATTTACCTAAAACCTTTCACTTTTAACAGAATCTCATAAACCAAATTTAAATGGTTTCCAAATCGAAATTGAAAGTGGTTTCATAATAGTAAATGTAAGGTAGTGCATTTAGATAGGTATCCCAGTAGCACTTACAAAATGAGTTCTGTGGCAGTAAAATAAGAATAGAGAACACTAGGACTAGTTGTTTACTGAAAGCCTTTCCTTGCAGGGATATAATTGCTGACACCACCAAGGTCAAGGTTGTATTTGGGTTAAATGTCCTTTGTCTTCCTGCTGCAGCTTACTTAGCCTTTGGAATCCCCACTGGAGTGGTTGATCCCCTGGGTAGCCACCCACCCTTTCTCCCTCAGTGCATTTCATCCTCTACCCTCTTTTCACTGTCACTGCTGGGGAATGATCTCAGCTAGATGTGAAGCTCTTATCTGATTAAAATATTCACACCTTGGTATAAATAACTAACAAACAGAATTATGTCTGCCAAGGGGTGTCTGCATTTAAGAGGGGTTTTGCTAACTAAGGGTGGCACTTCAGGTGATCATGGAAGATTTTGGAGCAGATTGTCATTCATTTCCAAACAGCAGAATGAATGGAGTTTGTATGCCTAGGAATCTCCGTATGGGAGTTTAGGCTTTTGTTTTTATTGTAGGAGGAGAATTTTTTTTACCTCATTTCGTTTTTTTTTAAGTTATATTTTACTGATTATGCTATTACAGTTGTCCTGGTTTTTCTCACTTTGTTCCCCTCCACCTACCACCTCCCACTCAAGAAGCCCCCCATCATTATTCATGTCCATGGGTCATGCTTATAAGTCCTTGAGCTATTCCTTTATATCCTATGCTGTACTTTACATCCCCATGGCTATTCTGTAACTACCTATTTGTACTTCGTAATCCCCTGACCTCTTCACCAATACCCCCACACCTCCTACCCATCTGGCAACCATCAAAACGCTCTCAGTATCCATGATTCTGTTTCTGTTCTTCTTCTTGTCTTAGTCTGTTTTTTAAATTCAGTTGCTTATAGATATGTATTTTTGCCATTTTACTGTTCATAATTTTGATCTTGTTTTTCTTAAATAATCGCCTTTAATATTTCATATAATGGTTTGGTGATGATAAACTCCTTTGGTTTTTTTAGTCTGGGAAGGTCTTTATCTGCCCTTTGAGTCTAAATGATAGCTTTGCTGGGTAATCTTGGCTGTAGATCCCTGCTTTCCATGACTTTAAATATTTCTTGTCAGTCCCTTCTAGCCTGCGAAGTTTTTTTGTTTTTGTTTTTTTGAGAAAGCAACATATAGAGCTCCCCTGTAGGTAATTAACTTCTTTTCTCTTGCTGCTTTTAAGATCCTCTCTATTTTTAACTTTTGGCATTTTAATTATGATGTGTCTTAGAGTGAGCCTCTTTGCATCCATCTTGTTTGGGACTCCACGTGCTTCCTAGACTTACATGTTTATTTCCTTCACCAAATTAGGGACATTTTCTTTCCTTATTTTTCAAACAGGTTTCCGATTTCTTGCTCATTCTATTCTCCTTCTGGTACCCCCTGTGATGCAAATGTTGGACATCTTGAAGTTGTACCAACAGCTGCTTATATTACTCAATTTTTTGAATCTTTTTTCTTTTTCTTGTTCTGATTGGTGTTTTTTGCTTCCTTACATTCCAACTCATTGATTTGATTCTTGGTGTCATCCCCTTTACTATTGTTGTTTCCCTGTAAATTGTTCTTTACTTAAATTAGTATATGCTTTGTTTCTTTCTTTCTTTTTTTAATTTTATTGTTGTTGTATTACATCCATCCCCTTTTTGCTCCCCTCTGTCCCCCTCCCCACCCACCCATTGCCCCCAAAGTCAATCCCACCTGTTACCCATGTCCATGGTTTCTTTATACTAGGTTCTTGTCTTATGCTTTGTTTCTGACTTAATCTTTTTTATGCTGATGAGGTCCTCACTAAATTCCTTGAGCATCCTTATAACCAGTGTTTTGGACCCTGCATCTGATAGTTTAGTTTACCTTTTGTTTTTCTGGAGTGTTTTTGTTTGATTTTTAATTTTAACCGTTTTTTAAAAAATATTTTATTTATTATTTTTTAGAGAGAAGGGAAGGCAGATAGGCAGAGAGGGAGAGAGACATGAATGTGTGGTTGCTTTTCACCTGCCTCCAGCTACGGACCTGGCTGGAGACCTGGCTTGCAACCTTGTTATGTGACCTGGCTGGGAATTGAGCCAGCAACTTTTGGGTTCACAAACCTTCACCTTATCCACTATGCCACCAGCCAAAGCTCTTTTTTCTGGAGTTTTGGTCTGTTCTTTCATTTGTGCCATGTTTCTTTGTCTTATTCTCATCTTGGCAGCCTTCCTGTGTTTGTTTCTATGTATTAGGTGGAGCTTCTTTGACACCCTTTTTTTGGTAGTGTGGCTCAAAGTAGTATGTGTCTGTCCTGTGGGGTCCAGTGGCTATACTCGACTATACTCGAGGTATGCCCTTCATGTTGGGCTAAGTATACCCTTTTCTTATAGTTGAGCCTTGGTTGGTGTTTGGCAGATCAGTGAGGGATTTACCCAGGCCAGCCAAGTGCAAGGTTTAGCTGTGACCACTTAACCACAAACCACCATCCTCTGTGAAGGATCAGCAGTGTAGGGCAGGGTGGTGGTACTCTGACATGGTCTGCCCCTGTTCACTGGCTGCACTGGTCCTGGGTTTCCTGGGTGGTGCAGACCAGGGTCAGCCCCTACCTGTATTTTGCCCAGGGCCACAATGCCTAAAATATAAAGCATTCTGAGATGGCTGTTGCTAGTGCTGGACCTGGAACTCACTGAAGCCAGCTGTTGTTTGAGAGGATTTAGGAAGTTGTGCACTTAGAGCTGAGATCAGCCATTCTTACAGAAAAGCAGCTTGGGTCACCCATATAAGTTGGATTAGGTGGAGTCCCTGGGGACCTCCAAGGTGGGTCAAACAGTGTTAGCCAGGTTGATGGGATCTCAGACATGGACTAGCTGTCCGTCTGTGAGGGGAGGGTTTAGAAAAGAGACAGTGGCCTTGATGCCAGATACTTCAGTTTCTCCCTATGTATACAACTGGTGTCTTTCAAGCTTTTATCCCAGTGCTGGAGCTCAGAGGGAGTGAGTTGGGGGAAATGAGTCTGTGTGTGGGTTCTTTTAGAGGAGCTGCTTGGGACTCTTAACAGTTTCTTCTACTGACTCAATCTTGGCTGGTTTTTGCAGCCAGAGGTTGTGGGGACTTATCTTCCGAGCACTGGAACCCTGGGCTGGGGGCCCTGGTATGAGGTTGGGACTCCTCATTCCTTAGATAGCCTTTCTGAATTTTTATGCACCACATGTGGGTGAGAGAGCAGCCTTTTCCATGCCTGCAGCCCACCTACCTGTTTTGATGGATGTGGTTTCTCTAATTTTGTAGTTGTCAGACTTCCTTTCAACTTGATTTTGGCTGGTTCTGAGTGATGATTGTTTTATTATTTCAGTTGTAATTTTGATGTGGTTATGCAAAGAGGCAGCCATGTCTGCCTATGTCACCATCTTGACCAGAGGTCACCTTCATTTTTCTTCCTTTTTTTTTTTTTTTTCACAGTAGGCCATGGGTTTTTTAAAAAAAGTTATTCTTCATTCTAGTTTTTTTTTTTTTTTTTTTTTTTTTCTTTTTTAAAGATTTTATTATTTTTAGAAAGAGGGGAAGGGAGAGAGGCAGAGAGGGAGAGAGACATCAGTGTATGGTTGCCTTTCATCTGCCTCCAGCTACGGACCTGCTGGAGACCTGGCTTGCAACCTGATTATGTGCCCTGGCTGGGAATCGAACCAGTGACCTTTGGGTTTGCAGGCCAGTGCCTTATCCATTGTGCCACCAGCCAGGGTAGTTTTTTATAATACCTTTTAATCCCCTTATACATCCCTGTGAGGGACCCAGTCCAGCAGAGATCCCTTGGTGCCACAGATGAAATGAATACTTCCCAGGCAGCTTGTGCCAGGGAACAGAAGGCTGGCTGGTATCTGGTTGACAAAAGCTTTGTCTTCTCACTTTCAAAGGTTTTTATTGATCACACAAGGTTGGGGGGTGCACATACACACTACTATTCATTACTACAGAAGAACATTGAAAAGGAAGGGATTTGTTAAGTTTAGATAAGGTGATGCCGAGAATTCCAGGTGGTTAATACAATTTTAGGGAGGGTAAGGTTACAGTGGGTGAAGGCATTAACATTTGCTGCAGATGTAATAATTAAGCCTAGGCAGTTTAGGTCATAGGTGCAGATTTCAGAGGAACTGTAGAATATTTTTCAAGGCCAGATTCTTACCGGGCCATTGTATACCAGGTTTTGTCAGGTCTTACAGACTTGGCCTGGCCTACGCTGGGCTCCATGCCCGGAACTTTCCCAGGGGGACCCTAACGCATCCCTAACCCCAACTATCACCACTGTGTTGTCCATGTCCATGAGTCCCTTATCCTTTTTGTTCAATCCCTCTACCCTCTAACCTCCCTTCCCACTAGCTGTCATCCTTCTCTCCAACTATGTGTCTGTCTCTGTTTTTTTTGTTGTTGTTGTTCGTTCAGTTAGTTCATTAGATTCCACCTATGTATGAACTCATTAAGTATTTGTCTTTCTCTGATTGCCTTATTTCACTTAGCATAATGTTCTCCAGGTCCATCCATACTGTTGCAAAAAGTAAACAAAATTTTTTTTACAGTGGAGTAGTATTCCATTGTGTAAATGCACCATAGTTGGTTTTTTTTTTTTTTCTTTCATAGATTCTTTTTTATTGTGAAGCTGCAACATACATGGTTTGATACAACAAAAATTTAATCAAGTGAAAAGTAATAAACTGAACAATAAACAAACACTCAAAACAAAATATTTTCCATTGGAAACATGTTAAAATGAATACAGGGCTTCATTACCATCTTACTGCAATTTTCTTGTGTGTGACCAGCCTACCCACCCCACGTCTTCTGTAGCCATGCAGACGTGAGTGGAAGCTTGAATGATTAACTAAAGGAAAAGTCCATTTACTACAGAGAATCATTTCACAAGGCTGCCAAACTGGATTGGCGAATAAAATTACTCAAGAAATTCTCCACGTATTGAGGGTCATTTTAGAATCCATGAACCTTAAGCTGTTCCCCCTTGACAATGCCAACCTCCAAGAGAAACTGGCAAATGTTTTCAGTTGCAGGTTGTCACCCTGCAGCTGAATAACCTCTCCGTGTTCGGGATGTTCAATCACAGTACCATTGCAGGCAAATTTCTTTTTGAAAGCTTTCACAAGTTTCTTTTTGTCATAATCATCTGTAATGCCCTGAACAGTAGTCAGCGTCTTCCTGCCGTTCTGTTGCTGGATTCTTATATGAATGTAATCCTCAGTCCCTGCCGGGAGTAAGTCGTCATCCTTAGTTGCATCAGCAAAGGGGTCGAAAGATTGGAGGTTCTGGATAGTGGACGTGCGATACTAGTGTGAGGCCGGTGAGGGGGTAAAATTCCTGCGGGGCCCGCCCGGATCGCCATGTCAAGAGGCTGCAGTGGTGAGAAAACGGAAATAAGGAAACACTTCGAACCAGGACTGGGATTCGGAGGGAGCTGTGGCGGCGGAGACGGATGCGAGGAAGCGAGAGAAGAGGTGGGGCTGCGGCTTCCCACAGTTGTTTTTTTCACTCATCTGCTCATGGACACTTGGAAAGCTTCTATATTTTGGCATTTGTAAATAATGCTGCAGTGAACATAGGAGAGCTTATATTCTTTGGGATTAGTGTTTTAGGTTCCTTTGGATATATTCCCAAGAAGTGGAATTGCTGTGTCCAAAGGTTGATCCATTTTTAATTTTTAAAGGTATCTCCTTACTGCTTTCCACAGTGGTTACACTAGTCTACATTCCCATGAACAGTGCAAAAAGTTTCCTGTTTTCCACATCCTCACCAGCACTTATCATTTATTGATTTATTGATGATAACTATTCTGACCACTGTGAGATAGTATCTCATTATCATTTTTTTCTTTTTTAATTTTATTGTTGTATTACCATCCCTTTTTTTGCTCCCCTCTGCCCCCTCTCCACCCTCATTATCATTTTAATTTGCATTTCTCTGATGATCAGTGACTGTTGAACATATTTTTATGTGTCTGTTGCCCATTTATATGTCCTCTTTAGAGAAGTGTCTATTCAGGTCCTTTGCCCATTTTTTAATCGGGTTGTTTGGGTTTTTTGTGTGTGTGTTTGTGTAAGTACTTTGTAAATTTTGGATATTAATCTCTTAATGATATGTATCAGCAAATGTGTTCTCCCATTCTAAAGGTAGTCTTTTTGTTTGAAGATTTTGTTTGCTGTGCAAAAACTTTTCAGTTTGATTAGTTCTATTTATTTATTTATTTATTTGGTTTCTTTTGTCATGCTATATCCGATACAGAATTGCTTTAATAAACTGTCTGAGATTTTGCTGCTTATATTTTCTTCCTGGATGTTTGGGTCTAATATTTAAGTCTTTGATCCATTCTGTATTTATTTTTTTGTGTGATGTAAGTAGGTTGTCTAGTTTCACATTTTTGCACATACCTATCCTATTTTTCCAACACCATTTATCGAATAAACTATCTTTAGCCCAGTGTATGTGCTTGATTTCTCTGTCAAATAGTATTTGACTATAAAGATAGGGGTTTATTTCTTGGCTCTCTATTCTGTTCAATTAATCAGTGTGTCTTATTTTAATGTCAGTACCATACTGTTTTGATTCCTGGGTTTTGTAGTACAGTTTGCTATTAGGTAGCATGATTCCTCCACCATGGTCTTCTTTCACAGGATCACTCTTGCTATGTGGGGCCTTTGGTGGCTCCATATAAATTTTTGAAATACTTGTTCTAGTTCTGTGAAACATATCATTGGAATCTTGATAGGAATTGTGTTGAATCTGTAGATTGCTTTGGGTAGTATAAACATTTTAATGATGTTAATTCTTTCTATCCATGAACAAAATATGTGCTTCCAGTTATTTGTATCTTCTTCATTTCTTTTTCATTGTTTTATAATTTCCTGTGTACAGGTCTTTTACATCATTGGTTAGGGTTATTCCTAGGTATTTTATTATTTTTGAAGTAATTGTGAATGGGATTGTTTTCTTGATTTCCCTTTCTGTTAGTTTGTTGTTGGCATATAAAAATGCAGTTGATTTCTGGATATTAATTTTTTATTCTCCTACTTTGCTGAATTCATTGATCAGTTCTAGCAGTTTCCTAGTAGAATCTTTGGGGTTCTATGTGTACAGAATCATGTCATTTGTAAATAAAGACAGTTTTACTACTTTCTTTTCTATTCAAATGTCTTTTATTTCTTGTCTGATTGCTGTGGCTAGGACTTCCAGTACCAAGTTGAATAAGAGAGGTGAAAGTGGACATCCCTGTCTTGTTCCTGATCTTCAGAGGAATGCTTTTAGTTTTTGTTCATTGAGTAGGATGGTGGCAGTGGGTTTGTCATATATGTCCTTTATTATGTTTAGGTATGTTCCTTCTATTCCTACTTTGCTGAGATTTTTAATCTTAAATGGGTGCTTGATTTTATCAGATGCTTTTTCTGCATGTATTGATATGATCATGTTGTTTTTATCCTTCATTTTTTAAATATGGTGAATCACATTTATTGATTTGTGAATGTTGTAGTAACCTTGCATTCCCAGAATAAACCCCACTTGATCATGTTGTTTGATCTTTTTGATATATTGCTGTATTTGGTTTGCTAATATTTTGTTGAGGATATTAGTGTCTGTTCATCATGGATATTGCCCTATAATTTTCTATCTTTGTAGTGTCTTTATCTGGTTTTAAAATTAGGGTAATGATTGCCTCATAAAATGAGTTTGGGACCCTCCTCTCCTCTTGAATTTTATGAAATAGTTTGAGAAGCAGAGGTGTTAGTTTTTGGAAGGTTTGGTAAGATTCCCCTGTGAAGCCATCTAGTCTGGGGCTTTTGTTTGTTGAAAACTTTTGATTACTGATTCAATTTCACTAGGTATAATCTGTTTATTCAGATTCTCTGATTCTTCTGATTAGATTTGGAAGGTTGTATATTTCTAGGAATCTTCCCATTTCATCCAGGTTGTCCAGTTTGTTGGCATACAGTTATTCATAATATTTTCTTACAGTCCTTTGTATTGCTTTGTGTTAGTTCTTATTTCTTCTTTTTCATTTCTAATTTTATTTATTTGGGCCCTTTCTCTATTTTCATTGGTGAGTCTGGTTAAAGGTTTTTCAATCTTGTTTATCTTTTCAAAGAACCAGCTCTTTGATTCATTGATCTTTTGTATTATTTCTTTAGACTCTATTTTGTTTATTTTTGCTCTGATCTTTATTATTTCCTTCCTTCCACTTACTTTAGGCTTGGTTTACTCTTTTTTGAAGTTCCTTTAAATGTAGATTATTTATTTGAGATTTTAATTTTTTCAGATAGGCCTGTAATGCTACTAATTTCCCCCCTAGGATTGCTTTGCCAGTGTCTTACAGATTTTTGGTTGTTACGCCCTCCTTTTCATTTGTTTCAGAATATCTTTTCATTTCTTCCTTGATCTTGTTGTTGACACAGTCATTGTTTAATAACATGTTGTTTAGCCTCCAGGTCTTTGCATGATTTTCAGTGTTCTTGTGTTTGAATTTTAGTTGCATAGCATTGATATGATTTCACTCTTCTTAAATTTATTGAAACTTGTTTTGTGTCCTAACATGTGGTCTGTTCTTGGAAAATGTCCCATTTGAAAAGTATGTAAATTCTGCTGCTTTGGGGTGAAATGCTCTGAAGATATCAATTAAATCCACTTGATCTAGTGTGTTGTTTAGGGCCACTGTCTCCTTGTGATTTTCTGCCTGAAAGATCTGTCCATTGATGTTAATGGGGATTAAATCCCTTTATGTTTCTGTCAGTCTCTCCATTTATATGTATCAAGATTTGCTTCACATATTTAAGTCCTTCTATGTTGAGTGTGTAAATGTTTACTAGGGTTATATGCTCTTGTTGGACTGTTCCCTTTGTTATTATGTAGCATCCTTCTTTGTCCTTATTATAGCCTTGGTTTTAAAGTCTATTTTGGTGGATATTAGTACTGCTACCCCAGCCTTTTTTTTTTTTCTTTTTCATTTGCATGAAATATCTTTTTCCATTCTTTACTTTTGTTAGTGTGTACTTTACTTTTAGTCTGTGTGTATCTCTTAATCTGGGAAGGGTATCTTGGAGGCAGCATATATATGGATGGGTCTTGTTTTACTTATCCATTCAGCTACCCTGTGTCTTTTGGTTGGGTCATTTAAGCCATTTTTATTTAAGGTGATTATTGTAGTGCTATTTTATTGTTAGACTGTTTTCCTCTTTTTTTTTTTTTTTTCTTTCTCGTCTTCCCTAAGGTTTTATTTTTAGAGGGAGGGGAAAGGAGGAAGGGGAGAAAGAGAAGGAGAGAAACATCAAAGTGTGGCTGCCTTTTGCACATGCACTACTGGGGACCTGGCCTGCAACCCAGGCATGTGCCTTGACTGGGAATCAAACCAGTGAACCTTTGGTCACAGATCTGCACTCAGTCCATGAGCTATACCAGCCAAGGCTCCTCTTCTTCTTAAAGAAAGAACTTGGACATTGAGTGGCTTGAAGTTAACAAACTCCTTTAGCTTTTTCTTGTCCAGGAAGCTCCTTGTTTCTCCTTCAATTTTAAAGGATAGCCTTGCTGGGTAAAGTAGGCTTTGTTGTAGATCCTTCCTTTTCCTCACCTTTAATATTTCATTCCAGTCCTTTCTGGCCTGAAATGTTTCTGTTGAGCAATCAGATGCCAATCTAATTGGTTCTCCCTTTTTGGTAACTACCTGCTCTTCTCTTGTAGCTTTTAGGATTCTATCCTTGCCTGTAAGCCTTGTTATTTTAATTATGATGTGTCTTGGTGTAGGCCTGTTTAGGCCCACTTCCCAGGGAATCTATGACTTTTCTAGACTTGTATATATTTTTCTTTCACTATATTCAATAACTTTTTGGTCATTATTTCTTTAAATATGTTCTTTATCTCTTGCTTGTTCTCTTCTCTCTCCAGTATTCCTATGACGCAGATGTTGTTCTGTTTCATGTTTTCAAAATGTTTTGTAAGCGCTCCTCAGTTTTTAAAATTATTTTTTCTGCTCTGCTTTGGTGTTTTTGTTTTTGTTTTTTTTTCCCTACCTTATCTTTCAAATCACTGATGCAATCCTCTGCTTCATTTGACCTACTGTTTATTACTACCAGTGTATTATTTATTTCAGATATTGAATTCTTTATTTCTGGTTGGTCCTTTTTTGGTGGTTTCTATGTCTTTATTCATGCTGTTGAGTATCCTTATAATCATTACTGTAAACTCTATCTGATAAATTGCTTGCCTTTATTTCATCTAGTTCTTCTAGAGAATTCTCTTGTGCTTTCCTTTTGGGTCTCTTTGTCTTCCCATATTGGCTGCTGCTTTATATTTTCCACCTTAGTTGGCAAACTAATTAGTTGCCAAACTGACCATTAAACTAATCCAAAGTATGAACAGCAGTCTGTCTTAGACTCCACAGGTTGGGGCACAGTAATTCCTGTGGGCAAGGCTGTTGCTTCCCCTTAGGCTGATGGCACTTGGAGAAGTGCTCTGCCTGATAAAGATGGCTTCTGCAGTATGGGGAATGACTCAGCACAGCTGTTCCTTCAGTTCTCTCCATAGAGCTACCAACCCCAGACTCTTCTCAAGCATCACAATCCACTGTGCCTTTCCTGTGCCAGAGCCCAGGGTAAGTGGCTGCAAGTGAAATTTTTTGTGTTGGCCCTTTAAGAGGTTCTCTGAGTCTACAGCCATCTCTCCCTGGCAGAAAGTAATACTGAAGCTTTTCATAGCTGATGCTACCTGGGTTCCTTTTTGGCTCTCAGGGAGCCTACCTTAGGGTCTAGACCCCACATTTTCAGGGGAACTCCCTGGCCCCTGAAATACCCCTCTGGATTTTCAGCTGCCCCTCTGGGAGTCCAGCCAGTCCTCTCATGTTTCCATACTACCTACTAGTCATGTTGTAGTGAAGTGGTTTCTTTTGTCTGTCCACAGTTATAAAGCCTTCTCTTCAGCTAGTGTTCACTTGGTTATTCAGGATGATTTCTCTATTTAATTGTAATTCCAGATTGGTCATGGGAGGAGGTTAGTGTAGTTTCCGCTTACTCTTCATCTTGGATTGTCTTGCACAGTTCTCTGTGTATAGTTATCTAGAACAAATGTCAAATGTTTAATTGGAGAGCGAATAGGGTTTCTATTGGTGACATTCTTTGCTATCTCTTGCCATATGCAAGCCACCCTGCCCTTCTACCAAGGCCTTAAGGAAGTTGAGCTTGGGAATCTATCACCTTGCTTTGGAAAAGCTGGCTCTTACTTTTGTGACCTGAAAACATTTGCAGATTGTATCAGTTGGCCTAAAGTCTTAGGGCCTTATAAATACAGGGCACTAAGATGTTGTTTTATGTTTGAATCTATGATCTTTTGATGTTCTTCAGTTTGTGTTTAGAATTGAGGGCTGCATCTTAAGAAGGACATAATAGGGCAGGAGAAAATCCACAGAAGGCCTATTAAAAGGACCAGTATAATCTGTATTTGGTAGCTTTGTTCTCTCCCAGAGCCTTAAATCAGACCAGGTCATCCTACTTTTAAAACTCTGGATTTGGGGCCCTGGCTGGTGACACAGTGGATAAGGTGCCAGCCTGCGAACCCAAAGGTCTCTGGTTCAATTCCCAGCCAGGGCGCATAACCAGGCTGCAAGCCAGGTCTCAAGCCAGGTCTCTAGCCAGGTCCGTAGTTGGAGGCAGGTGAAAGGCAACTGTAGATTGGTGTTTCTCTCCCTCTTTACCTCCCCCTCCCCCCTGAGAAATAATAAAAATAAAATCTTTTTTAAAAAATCTGAAATTGGTTGGGATAGGAAATTGAAGTTAGGCAGAGAGCCCTGAACATTTTAGCCACTCCCAAAAGTAGACATCATTGTTGTATTTGTAGTTTCCCTTTTCCACTAAAAAGAATAGGGTTTTACTAGTTTTTCTTTGCCAGATTAACAAGCATATGTGCGTTGATGATTTCTGGGAACTTTGATGCAAGGGAGTCAGTGCTGAATTTCCGTTTTCACTTGTCAGCCTTGTAATTCAACTACTTTTTAGATTGGGCTGTTGATGTTACAGAAGGAAGTAGGCTGCTGTCCAAATCATAGCCTTGTGACTGGTGTTGTAAAACAAGTGGAAACTCTTGATAGTTTCTGCACATGTGTGTTTATCTGAAGAAAAAAGTTGGGTACTGTCCAAAGGGCAAGCAAGCAGTTATTCTCTTAATTTTAAAAACAACCTCTAGCTGAACCAGAACCTTAAAATTTTTCATTTTTATTTCTAATCACTCTCTGTTTAAAAAAAAAAAAAAAAGAACACTAAAAAAATAGAAACACTGAGAGTAGGATATAGGACTGCTTATGCTGTCTGTTTTACAACCCTAGACATGAAGGACTTGACTTCAAGCAGTTAATTAGAGAATTCAGGAGAAGGCCAAATGTTCTTGAAACAAGCAAAAGAGCTCATCATTTAAGAATTCTTTTTATTAGGAAGTGAATTTAAAAAACAACAACCAAAACTTAAAAGCATTTTTACTTTTCTTATTAAAAACAAGTTTTTATTATCTTTTCCTTGACCAATTATGTGGTGTGTGTGTGTGTGTGTGTGTGTGTGTTGATGGGGGGGTATTTATAAGCTGCTCCTATGAATCTTGTTCCAGGCCACATTTCCATACTCCGAGCCTGTGAATGGGATTAATTGGCTGGAAAGACTGTTGAGGGAACTCAAGAGGATTTTCATACCAGGTTTTATGAGACTACTTTGGCCATTTATTTCCAAAATATACAGTATGTGAGCATCTAGTGCCAACCTGAGTTTGGGTCAGATCTTCTTATCACAGAATTAAAAGAAGGAGCTGATGCATAGCCTTGACTTCCTATCCACCCTACTATCTATGGTTAGATCATTTATATATTGGATTGGCCAAAAAGTCCATTTAGTTTTTTCCATAAAATAAAAACATTTTTCATTTTCACCAATGACTATTGATTTGGATATTTTGAGTATGTAGGTTATCTCCTGCTGTTGACTTCTAGTACATGGAGGCAAGGGGTACTAATAAACATTTTCCAAAGCAAAAAACAGCCTCAAGCAAAGAATTATTTGGCCAAAATGTCAATAGCACCAAGAAACTTAACAAACCACTGTTGACATGTTTGATTAGTCATAGCACCTTGTCCATACATTGCACAAATCTTTTTTTTTTTGCATTCAGCTGCATTTTTAACCTTTCTAGAAATAATAAAGCATAATGTTCCCAAAATGTTGTGTATCTTCTTCCATTTTCAGTATTGAAATGGCTACGCAAAAATTCACCAATTTTGATTTTTTTAATGTATGCTGTCATAATATAGTCTAACAAAATTATTTTGAATGAAAGTAAAGACAACCAAATACTACTAGAGCCAATATAAGGAAGAAACTAAGTGAACTTTGTGGCTAATCCAATAATAAAACTATGATTCTCAACTTACACCCTCCCCCCTTTCTCACCACCCTCCACCCACAGAGACACTTTCTCCATCATCCACTCAACTGTGTGTTTGGAATTGCAAACGAATTTTGATAGTAGCCCTAAATGAAACGTTAGGGAGATGAACCCAGTTGCTCAGATTCATAGGCAAATTCAGATTGTTTTGGATTGTCTACCATGACAGACAGCCAGCTCCACCACCTCTCTCCATCACTGTTCTGGAAGTAATCTGAATGATTGAGGAAACTATGTTCCTACAGTTTAAGTTGCAGTATTAGCAGCCCTGTAACCTCCCTGGTATAGGATGTTACTCTTACTCTATTGGGTTGGAGATAGGTGGGGAAGAGCCCAGCTGTGTGGAGAGTTAGGGAGACTGGTCTACAAGGAGGAGGTGCTGACCAAGACCATGTTCCTAAACCACAACTTCCTTTATGGATTTTACCAAGTCTCTTAGGTCAGAAACTCTTAAAGTACTTTGGCAGCTTGTTCTGGGAGCCTGCCTGCATGACTCAGATGGAAATTGAGGCCAGGAGTGCTGTAAGTGCACTTAAGGTTAAAAAGGGCTCATCACATAATTGTTGATTGGCCCTTTTCCTTTGTCAGTCTTCCTGGACAAAAGATTGGCCCTAAGTTGGTACCTGGAGGGTAAGCACAACTTCAACCAGGAAGGTGGGGTAGTTCCTACCTCCAGGGACTTTCATTTCATTTAGGGAGAACAGGTGTGTATACAGAGGTGAGAGAGTGCTCCATCCTCTCCTTTGTTCCATACACTCTATGGATTTTCTCTGTGGTGCATCTACTTAGCAACCTAAAGGCTCCACCATGCACCTAGGTCAAGTTATCTCAGAGTTGGCTGTGACTCATGCATAAAGGCCAACTATGTGCAAAGGAGAAGCAGGGAAGTATCTTGGGTTGGATACTGTGGTGTAACTTGACCACCATCTAGAATGTTTCTGGGGTCTGCAGCACATCTTAGAAAAGCATACTGGCCTCTGCCTCATAGCCTGAGAAACTTCTCAGGGCCTTACCAGGGATTTGTCCTGTCAGCAGAGGGTAAACTGGGCCAATGCCACAGTTTCCCAGGACTTAACATCTAATCCTGATCAGCTCTGAATGAATCAATGCACATAGGGGAGGAAAGTGAATTCCTAGGAAGAAACAGTGAAAGCTGAGTATGGCGGACCCTGGAAATTAGACTGCGAACAAATCAATGGGTGCTCTGGATGGAGTGAGGCAGGAAGTATTGAGAGAATACTGAAGGATGTTAGAGAAGTGAGTAGTTTTAAAGACACACCTTATTTCACATTGTTACTGGCCTAATTTTACTTCAGGTGTGGCAAAATAGGAATCTAGTGGTCAATTGGGAGATGTGTTATCAAAGCACTAGAGAGAGGTTCTCTTTACAGAGTTTGTAGGCAAAGCAACTCTAATTAAATCTTGCTCAGCAAGACTGAGAATGCTTTAGTTAGAAATTTGAGCCAAATTGGTAAATTCCTTTTTATGCCAAGTTTTTAGATGGCTCCTCTTTGGAGTTGAGGGTGAGGGAACCATGCTTAATTAATAAGTGAAAAGTGTGACATTATCTATGGAAGGCCTAAGTGAAGCCATTTTACTGTCTGTTCCCTGAAATTACCAAGATGTGTAGGCCTTCTGGCAGCACAGACAAGTACCCCTGTAAAGCAGATGTGTTCTGTACTGAGTACCCTGTGCAGGCCTCTTTTCCTGTCAAGTCAGCTGAGAAAAGAGTACAGAATAAGCCTAGCATAAATGGAATTTCTTTGGATTTCAGAATACTCAAACTTTTTTTTTTTTTTTTTTGAATGCTAGTGCTGTTTGCCTTCCCACTGGCAGAGCAGTTTAATTCCAAATTATTATTATAATAAAACAGAAACAAACTTACATAAGAAATTATGCATTGTGCTCATGGTCATTCTTCTGTAGAGCAGTAGCCCATGACCAGCGTAGACATAACTTGGCCAGGTTGCTTAATTTTCCTGAGCTACCATTTTCTCATGTGTAAAGGGAAGTTTAAATTAGATTATTCCTTCCAGAAGTTCTTTGAATTTGAAATTGAGTATTGAATACACACATGTACACACCATTGGGAACTATAAAGCACAATCTTGTTGGAGTATCAAGTATAAATAATGTTAGTCTTGATGTTAGCTCAGAATGATTCCAGAAGGTATAACAGAAGTCAGCTAATGCTGAATTACTGTTAGGACTCAGAATCTGGAAAAAGATGTGCACTTATTTTCATAGCTGTGTTGGTTTGTACCATGGATGCAGTGTGGATAACAAGGAAGGTTTGTGGTTATTATTAGTAGCACCTGTGTTACTGAGGGCTCTGTCCTTGTCCAGCATTCTCTTCTTAGGTGATATCATTTACATAAAATGTATTATTTTAGCTACCACCTGCCTATATGTGATTTCTCACCATATGTGCATCCAAAGCTCTGTTCTTGTCCTCATGCACATGTGGCCACATGCCATATTCTGCTTAAAACCCTTTTATATTTTCCCACTTAGCTGAGGCTAAAACAAGCAATCCTTGACATGTTGCTGACCGGCGGTTTTATACAAAAACTAATGCAAGTGCAAGCATGAGCTAATTTATTATTGGTCAACATTTGGGTTTGAAAACATGAGTTTTTTCATGACTGATTAACAATGTGTTAATATGCTTATCAGCATGATCTGCACTCTCTTTACCACACCAGGTTCCTTGTGAGCTTTCTTCCCTGAACCACTGCATTGAAACAACTTGGGCTACCTTCCAGCTCTCCAAAAGGAACAAGCTCTTTTGTACCTCGGAGCCTTTGCACACACTGCCCTCCCTACCCTTAACTTATACCAACTCATTTGGACTTTTACTTTTCTAGCCACAGCTCAAAAGTATCTTCCTCAGAGGCTTATTTGATTGGTTAAGCATTGTCCACTTTTCTTTCAGTGCACTTACCACAATTGTAAGTAAACTAGTGTTTATATTGCCAGTTGCTTACTGGGTGATTCTACTGACGTCTGCTTATGCTTGTAAAAGCACTGGACAATTAATATATTCTCCCAGTTCACTTACTGGTATAAAAGAAGAATCTCTGGAATATTATTACTTAAAACAGTACCCTGACAATAGCTTCATATGAATGAGCAATATTAATAGAATATCCACCAGGGCCTTTCTGGGAAAAAGTGTTTCTGTAATGATGAGACTCAGTGTCTTCACAGCCTGATAATCTGCACATAGGCCCAAACAGTTAAGAACCACTGACAATTGAGCAGATGGACTTCTAAGACTTAGATCTTAGTGACTTTTTCTCTATAGAAATACTTAGGTAGGGAATACTTATATTGTGTGTCATTTACACAATTTCCTGTTTGTCAAATGTTAGTAATTGTACCTCCCTAGCTTGTTACAGTTTTTCACTTGTTCTCAATTTAAAGTAAACAGAAACATAAGACAGTGTTTAATGTAGTTGGGCTTCTGAAATGTACGATTCTAAAATGTAATAACTTGGACACAACAAAGTAGGTTACCATATGTAAGGCCTAAATTTTTGCTAAGCATTTTTTTAATCTTTTTTCAGAAATTGTACAAATGAATTTGTGGAAAGAAAAGGGAAGAGGAACTACCACCTTATATACAAATGAAAAGACATACTGAAAGTGTAACTGACAGGAAGGGACAAAGACATTGAATTAATTGATCTTGGTTAGTAACATAATTGTAAATATTTATTTATAATAAATATATATAACATGATTATATATAACTAAAATTATACGATGAATACACTGCACTCTTTGGACATACATTTTTTGTTGTTGTTGTTGAAGAAGATTTACAAGTATACACTTGAGGACAGTGTTGATATCTCCTCTGATAGGATTGGTATAGGGTTTCTCAATCTTAAAACTATTAACATTTTGGGCTGGATAAGCCTTTGTTGTAGGAAGCTGTTTGGTGCATTGTAAGATGGTTGGCAGAATCCACAAGTCATGACAACCGAAGATGTCTCTAGATATTACCAAATGCCCTATGGCAAATCACCCCTAGCTAGAACCACTGGATTAGAATAGTTGATGCTTCAGATTAAATCTGTAGCCTGAAGGGTAAGTGCTCAAAACAAACATGACAAAATCAAAAGAGGGTGTCTACCTACATCAGAACTCCCATTGTAGGAGGCAATATGCTTGCCCCAGCTTCTGTTGGGACTCATGCCAACAACCCTCCAACTACAGTAGGCATTTCATTTTTCTACTTCTGTGAAGTAAATGAAGTCTATTCCACTGATGAGAAACAAAAACCCTTGAAGTACCAATTCAGCTATTACTATTTAAGACATAACTCAAACCCACCTTTGCAAATAACTAGGTGATCACCATCAACTCCTGTTTTAGATCTGTGTGAAAATGAGAAAAATAAGGAAAATGTGGTGAACTTTTAAAGAGTTAATAGCTTTTAAAAACAATTCTAAGATTACAATTCCTAGTTTCAAGTATGTATATGTGTGTGTGCTTTAATAGCCTTTCTTTATAAAACAATGGTAGTAAATAATATTATTTGATTTTGTTTGTTTGGGTTTTATAGTTTAGTATTGTTACTTGGCAAAATAAATGACAGTGCCCGGATAAAAATAAATTGATAATATATATGGCACTTCTTTTACAAAGTTGTATTGTACAAAGCCTACAAGGCCCTTGCTGGTGGCATAGTGAATAAGGTGCTGGCCTGTGAACACAAAGGTTGCTGGTTTGATTCCCCAGCCAGGGCACATGGCCAGGGTGCAAGCCAGGTTTCCAGCCAGATCCATAGCTGGAGGCAGGTGAAAGGCAACAATACGTTGATGTCTCTCCCCTTCTCTGCCTCTCTCCCTACCTTTCTTTCTAAAAATAATACATAAAAATCTTAAAAAAAAAAAAAAAAAAAAAGCATGTTGCTGAAGGTAACAGCATAATTTTTTTCTCTTTGAGGTAAAACCAGTTTATTTCCTTAAATGTTTAACCTAAGCAAATTCCATATATCATTAATCTAACTACGGTGAGAGAAAACATTTAATAATCTTTTAGAAGCAAACTATTTTGATCACTTTCTTTTCTTTCTAAGTGATCATTAAGAGACCATTAAATTTCCATATGGGGCAAAAATATATTAGCTCAAACAGGTCTTCCTCTTTGTGTCATTAGAAAGAAAAACCAAATTTCCCCTCCAGCATTTATTTGGATACAATACAATTAGCATGCCTATTTCAGTATTTTGCACCTACCTAGCAACCTATTTTCACCATTTACATGTCGTGGTACCTGTATAGGAGGCCTGTATTCAGACATGTAATATGAAAACATTTATTGAAGAAGATACAAGATACAAAAAACATTGTACATAGGAAATTGTTGCCTCAATCTGCTTCAAAATAGGCACCTTGGGATTGCACACACTTCCTAATCAGTATTAGCTGTCCCATCATATTTTCTGAATCTCATCAATGGTCTGAAATATTTCCCCTTTTAAAAGTTATTTTAGTTTTGGGAAAAGCCAGAAGTTGCAGGGTGCCAAAGCTGGACCATGGAACGGTTGCTGAATTACCTGAGTGATTTGATGTTTAGCCAGAAACCTCCACATGGAATGTGATGTATGAGCAGGCATGATGTCATGGGGAAGCTGTCAGTTACCATCTGCTCATAGCCTTAGAGTTTTGACTCATCCATATAGTTTCGATGGAGGAATGTTTAAGCTTAACATAAAATTTGATGCAAATTTGTTGCTCTATTCCCTTTGTCATTTTGAATGCAATGGTCACACACTACACATGCTTACTCAACTGCATCTACTGTCCCCACTGACTAGTATAGTGAAGTCATTATTGTTCATGCATATGCATTTCCGTCCACTTTCCTTGGCTGCCAGGTTACATCAAGGTCACACAAACTGTTCCCGTTATGTTAACAATGGCTGGACTTTTTCCAGACAGACCTTCTATAAATGTTTGTAGATGGAGATTTGGTATATTAATAAACAAGGCTATGATTTCATAGAATCTTGTTCACAGCTACTCAGAAGACACTAACATCTGGCTTTTAATCTAGTTGAATGTGTTGGGAACTGCTGCTGCTTTTCTTTTCTTTTTTTGGGGGGGGGTTGCCAGGGTGGGTGGGTGGTGGTGTCTGTCCTGAAAAGTGGAAGGAGGGCGCTTAGAATTCTACTGGAAAGGATTTCTAGTAAGAGTCAGGGTGTTCCTTGTAGTCCCTGCCTTCCTTACCCATCACAAGCTCATCTGCTTTCCATGATAGTGTTTATCATATCTAGTTGTTCTCTTCAAAGCAATTAGCCATTCATATCTTACTAAGTTGAATAGTACCTGGTTAAAACAATAGAAACTCTTTGGATGTAAGTTATATACTTTTTCCTAGAAACACATATCTTTTTATTTCCATGTCAAATCTCCCATTTTCTGTGAAGTAGAATACTCTGAGAAGATAAATATTGCTCTGCACAAATGTAGCAGTTAAATTGTTTTGCAGACTTCTGGCCAAGATGGAGGCCTAGGTAGACACAAAAGAGGGAGCAGATCAAGATTCCAGTGGAGGAACTAAGTGATGAGGAGATAGCTAACCTAACATGAAGAAGTCGCCAATCTAACAGATGTAGAGTTAAAAAAAACTGGTGATAAAGATGCTCACAGGCTTGACAGGTATGCTTGAGTATGGCAAATGCACAAGGGAAGAAGTGAAAGCTATGTTAAGTGAAACAAAGAAAAATCCACAAGAAACCAGTGGTAAAGGGAAGGAAACCAGGGTTCACATTAATGATTAAGAACATAAGGAAGAAATAAACAGTCACCCAGTACAGAAAGAGCAAACAAGCATTGAAAAAAATAAGGAGAGGCTTAGGAACTTCTGGGACAACATTAAACAGGCCAACATCTGAATCATAGGGTGCCAGAAGGAGAATAGGAAGAGCAAGAAATTGAAAAAATAATTTTAAAAAACTTCCTAAAATTGGTGAAGGAAATAGATGTAAAAGTCTAGGAAACACAAAGTCCAAGACAAGCTAGACCCAAAGAGAGCCACACCAAGACTCATCATAATTAAAATACCAAAGGTTAAAGTTGAAGAATCATAAAAGTAGTAAGAGAAAGGAAGGGAGTTGCCTATAAAGAGGTTGCTATAGTACTATTGGCTGATTTCTCAAAAGAAACTTGGCAGGTAGGAAGGGACTGGCAAGAAGTATTCAAAGTGATGAAAAGCAAGGACCTACAACCAAGATTACTCAATCAAGCAAAGCTATTATTTAGAATGGAAGGGCAGATAAAGTTTTTTCAGACAAGGTAAAGCTAAAGGAGTTCATCATCACCAAGCCATTATTATATGAAATGTTAAAGGGACTTACTTAAGAAAAAGAATATCAAAACTATGAACATTAAAATGACAACAAACTTACAACTGTTGACAACAGAATCTAAACAATAAAAACAAAAGCAAACTAAGCAAACAACCAGAATAGGAACAGAATCATAGGTTGGGGGATCATTTGGAGGGGTGTCAGCTGGGAAGAGGAGGGGGAAGAAATGGAGCAGGGATTAAGAAGCATAATTGGACATACCATTAAGACAGTAAGTCAAAGCAGACCAACCCAAGAAGCAGAAACAAACAAGAGTCACCTAAAATGGGGAGACAAAGAAATAAACCCTCAGCAAAAGGAGAGGAGGAATCCTCTGGAAGAGTGCAAAATGAAATAGAGGCAAGCACCCTATCAGACATGGAATTCAAAATAATGATAGAGAAGCTCAGTAAGCCCAGTGAGTTCAAAGAGAACTACAAACAACTCCAGGGAAACTATTAAGAACTCCAGGGAAGCAACAAGGGAACTTACTGAGAAGTATGCCAGCATTAAAAAAGGACATAGAAACAATCAATAAAAGCCAGGAGGAAATGAAGAATACAATTTCTGAATTGAAGAACACAGTAGAAGGAATAAAAAGCAGGCTAGAGGAAGCAGAGGATCAGATCAGCAAGTTAGAGGTAAATGTAGAGAAAAATTCCCATGCAGTGCAACAAAACGAAAAAAGTCTATAAAAAAATGAAGAGGTTTTAAGAGAGTTGCAGGACAACATGAAACATAATAGCATCCATATCATAGGGATACCAGAAGGAGAAGAAAAGGAGCAAGGGATATAAAACCTGTTTGAAAAAGTAATGACAGAAAACTTCCCTAACTTGGGGAGAGAAAAAGTCATGCAAGCTCAGAAAGCACAAAGGGTTCCAATGAAGATGAACCCAGACAGGTCCACTCCAAAACATATCATTATTAAAATGGCAAATTTCAAAGACAAGGAGAGAATCCTAAAAACAGCAAGAGAGAGACAGCTAATAACATACAAGGGGGCTCCCATAAGGTTATCAGCTGATTTCTCCACAGAAACACAACACAGAAGGGAATGGCAAAAAATATTTCAAGCAATGAAAAACAAAGGCCTGCAACCAAGACTACCCAGCAAGGCTCTCGTTCACAACGGATGGTGAAATAAGGAGTTTCCCAAACAAAAGAAGTCTTAAAGAATACATCTCCACCAAACCAGCATTGCAAGAGATGCTACAGGGTCTGCTTTAAGAATGTGAAGAAACAGAGACAGACAGGAACACAGGTACAAAGGGGAAAATAGATAATGAATAAGTATCTATCAATAATAACCTTAAAGGTAAATGGAATACACCAATCAAAAGACATAGGGTAGCTGAATGGATAAGAACCAACTTTAACTTATGAATGCTTTAAAATTATCTTGTTAAAAATAGGTTTTACTAAATAGGGTATAATTCAATATATTACTTGTATCTGCATTACTGCAGGTTAAATTTTCTTAGGTTGGAATTATTTCACAATATGGGAAAAATCATGTTACTTGCAATACATTCAGAAAAATCGAATGCAGTTAAATAAGAAAACAGTAAGAAAATGTGGATGTATATTACATAGAATACATGGTATCTTATGTATGTGCTTATTTGTGGGTGTATAATATATAGATTTTGTTAGCAATTTATGTTTTCAATAGCAACCAATTGGTCATTGGTGTGTTGAGAAATCAGTCAATCTTTAGGTTAGAGAAGATGCTGAGGATGAAGACCAATTTGCCTGGAAGCAGCAAACTACTAAACTGTATTATTCGTGTACCTAGGCAATATATATTCTCATATTAGCATGTAAATTAGATGAGGTTCCTTTCAAATAGATCATGGAAATATACATTTCCAGTTATGAAGGCCTCCAAACTGTGATGCTTGGGAAAAGGAATGAATGCTATAGTAAACTTTATTATTGAAATGTGAACATAACTAATCTCTACCTCAACAGACTCTTAAATAGTTCAGGGGTTAATTTAGGACCACATAGGAAGTCAACCACACGTTCAAAAAATAGCTAGAAAATTATTTAAATCCTAGAGATTTTAATTTTTTACCTCAACTTAGTAGACATAATACTTTCTACTCTGGGGACCAGCTGAGTACCGCAAGTGCCATTATTTGTGAAGGCTTCAACTTGTAAAGCACATGTAGAGAATAAAACAGAGGGTATTGAAAGAAATAAGGCCTGTACAGAGCAAAAAAAAAAAAATCAGTCTACTACTTAAGATGGAAAACTCCAAAAGGAATAAGCTATAGCTCCAGTAGCTTAAAATAAAGTTGAATTATTTAATTGAAGGGGGAGGGTCTGACTCAAAAACCAAATTCATTTTTTACTATGGGTTTGGCACTGTCTCTAGGACAACTTTCACAGTTCTGCAATACACCATTTCTGTGATATATTTCACAAAAATAACATTCCAGAGTACAATAAGTATTAAAGAAGAAAAAAAACATCTGAATTTGCTACAATATATCTAAAATACTATCATTTAACATGTAATAATTATATAAGCTATTGGCATAGTTTAATTTTTTTGTGTTAACTCTTCAAAATCCAGTATGTACTTTAAATATGTGTAAAAATATAGAAGTGTGTAAATGTATTTTTGCATGTGTTTAGTAATATTGCAATTCATATTATTGAAAGAGTAATTCTTTAAACAAATGAATTAATGTAGGCATTTTGAAATAATGAAAAGAAAACTTTGTATTGCTGTGATTTGAGAGGCTGACAGAAGGCAGTAATTAAAATAGTGAATTGTCTGGATGTGAAAGGAAAAAAAAAGTACACATTGGTGGTTACAGAATAGACAGGGAATTAAGAAGAATAAAGAAAATGGAGAAGCCAAAGAACGTATATGCATGACAAATGAAGTAAGGGGGGCGTTGCTGGAGGAAATAGAATACTGGGTGGAGGGGAGCAAAGAGGGGAGAATTGGGACAACTGGAATAGCAAAATAAAATATATTTTTAGAAAAAGCATAATTGGTAGATACAAAATAGACAGGGTAAAGTTAAGTATAATATAGGAAAGGGTGAAGCCAAAAAACATTCACTTCCCATGGACATGAACTAAGGTGGGTGGGATCGATGGAGGGAGGGGGCAGATATTTGGTGAAGGTCAATAAAGGGAAAAGAAATTAGGACAACTGCAAAAGCATAATCAGTAAAATACACAAAATAATAAATTATTGTGCACATCACATAACAAGATTGTAATAAATTGGTGGTTGATTCAAGAATTATGATTTTGGAGTCTCATATTTGGTCCATAATGATCAAGTTAGCATAGTGTTACCCCTATTATTTCCAATGAACTCTGTAGGTAATTGAAATGTTAGTACAGGGTTTACACGATAAATTGGCAAAATTTTAGTAACATAAGCAACATACCACAAAAGTGTTATATATTTTGAAATAACACAGTGATTATTTTTTAATTGTTAAAAAATTCTCCATTTGCTGCAGTAACAGACTCGATTCGACTTGGGAATCCTTTTTTTTTTTTTTTTTAACTCTATTGTTGTTGTATTACATCCATCCCCTTTTTGCTCCCCTCTGTCCCCCTCCCCACCCACCCATTCCCCCCAAAGTCAATCCCACCTGTTGTCCATGTCCATGGTTCCTTTATACTAGGTTCTTGTCTAAGCTGCTCCCCTTCTTTGCCTCTACCTCCCCCCTCCCCCCAACCCCTTTCCCCCTGACCACTGCAGGCCT